>JAPKLW010002220.1:59407-81435 GCA_026898455.1 Plectranthus barbatus
AAACTTGTACCAAATCGATCATCTCGATGAGTTCTACAAGTATATTACACACATTCAAGAACCGGAGTTGTGTATTGATTGGGGATTAGCTTTATAAGAGCTTAAATGAAGAGTTCGGTATAAACAACGATATCTTCATAAACAAACGTTGGAAATCTTTGATAACTTGTACCAAATTGATCGTCTGGATGAGTTCTACAAGTATGTTTCACACTTTCGAGCATTGGAGTCGTGGATTGATCGGGAATAAGCTTTATAAGTGCTTAAATGAAGAGTTCGGCACAAACCACGATATCCTTATCAACAAACAATGGAACTCTTTGAAAACTTGTACCAAATCGATCATCTAGATGTGTTCTACAAGTATATTACAGACATTCAAGCATCGGAGTTGTGGATTGATTTGGAATTAGCTTTATAAGAGATTTAATGAAGAGTTCAGTACAAACCACGATATCTTTATCAACAAATGTTGGAAATCTTTGAAAACTTGTACCAAATCGATCTTCTCGATGAGTTCTATAAGTACGTTTCACAAATTCCAGCATTGGAGTCTTGGATGGATCGGGAATAAGCTTTATAAGTGCTTAAATGAAGAGTTCGGTACAAACCAGGATATCTTCATCAACAAACTATGGAACTCTTTGAAAACTTGTACCAAATCGATCATCTCGATGAGTTCTACAAGTATATGACATACATTCGGTTATCAGAGTTGTGGATTGATTTGTGATAAGCTCGTATTTTGCCTCACTTATCACGTTGTTTTCTTATTGTTTTATTGCATTTATTTAAGTTTTTTAGTTAATAATCGAGCATGAAGTGTTTATAGGGGATATTATGCTTGTCATGGTAATATTTTGCAGGTTTTAGGCCAAATTCAATGGAAACCCGTACCGAAAGCAGCAGATGTTCAAAGGAACAGTCACGACTTCTTCCACAGATAGAATCTGAGCTAATGGAGCACATGGATGGAAAGATCTTTGAATTAGCTTTCCAACGCAACTGGAATCGGGTCAATCGGAGTTCGGGAGCAAAAGTTATGGCCAAAACCGTGAGACTGCGCAGCGGAATGTTTCTGTGTCGAGCGACACAGTGTGTGTCGACCGAAATACATTCCTGTCGACCGACAGGATTTGTGTCGGTCGACATGCGCACCGGAAAGGCAGTTTTTTGCCCAAATTGGAGATTTTTCCTTCCCAAATCATTACCTTTTGAAGATATACTTTCTCCCCCTATAAATATGACTTATTAAGCTCGAAAATAGATCTTATTATTCAGTTTTTCAGCACTCCTTTATTTTATTTTCAGCATTAAACTCTTTAATTTCTAGTACTCTTTATTTTATTGTTGCAATTGGATTCAAGTACTCAAGGTTCCTATTTCTTTAATGATTCAAGTAAGTTTCTTTACATCTTTTGCAATGTTTGTTTCAATTATGTTAGGCTAGAACCCTTAACAGGTTCTAGGGTTTTCTCCATCCTCTTTAGCATGTGTTAATTCAATTAAATCCAACCCTTAATTAATTGGTTCAAATTCTATGCTTTTGATTTTAAAATCTATTTTCAATTGAAGGATCGAGAGATGAAAATTGGATTAGGTTTATAGTTATTAATTTGAGACCGAGAGGAGATAATTAATAATAGGAAAATAGAATTTTGATACAACTGTTTTCTGTCTCAAAAAGAAGAATTAGTTGTAGGGTTTTCAAATCTGTATCTTTATTGAGATTGACTAGTTTGTGTTATTGAGGCCGAGAGGTAAAATTCACTTTCTAGTAATCTAGGTTTTAATTGCCCAACAAAGGAATTAATTCCAATTTATCAGATTTTCCACCTTAATGATTATTTTGGGTTTGGATTGATTGTTTATACATGTTGGATTGGATTGGTTGATTTCCCTAGAATCTGTGCTTTTTATTATTAAATTTTATTCCCAAGTTAATTTCTGTTTTTCAAAACAAAACCCTCTACTGAAAATTGGTTCACTCAAACAAAGAATTGATAAACTGTGTCCAGTACATGAGATGACTTCGTTGCACTATCCCTGTGGGTTCGACTAGCCTTCGGGTTATTATAAATTTATTTGCTGCTGTATTTTACAGCTTATCAATTTGGAATCAGCTTTATAAGAGATAAATGAAGAGTTCGGTACAAACCACGATATTTTCATCAACAAACGATGGAACTCTTTGAAAACTTGTACCAAATCGATCATCTCGATGAGTTCTACAAGTATATTACACACATTCAAGCACCGGAATTGTGGATTGATTGGGAATCAGCTTTATAAGAGATTAAATGAAGAGTTCGGTACAAACAACGATATCTTCATCAACAAACGTTGGAAATCATTGATAACTTGTACCAAATCGATCGTCTGGATGAGTTCTACAAGTATGTTTCACAAATTCGAGCATTGGAGTCTTGGATGGATCGGGAATAAGCTTTATAAGTGCTTAAACGAAGAGTTCGGTACAAACCACGATATCTTCATCAACAAACTAAGGAACTCTTTGAAAACTTGTACCGAATCAATCATCTCGATGAGTTCTACAAGTATATTACACAAATTCAAGCATCGGAGTTGTGGATTGATTGGGAAACAACTTTATAAGTGCTTAAATGAAGAGTTCGGTACAAACCACGATATCTTCATCAACAAACGTTGGAAATCATTGAAAACTTGTACCAAATCGATCGTCTGGATGAGTTGTACAAGTATGTTTCACAAATTTGAGCATTGGAGTCTTGGATGGATCGGGAATATGCTTTATAAGTGCTTAAATGAAGAGTTCGGTACAAACCAGGATATCTTCATCAACAAACTATGGAACTCTTTGAAAACTTGTACAAATCGATCATCTCGATGAGTTTTACAAGTATATTACACAAATTCAAGAATTGGAGTTGTGTATTGATTGGGAATCAGCTTTATAAGAGTTTAAATGAAGAGTTCAGTACAAACTACGATATCTTCATAAACAAACGTTGGAAATCTTTGAAAACTTGTATCAAATAGATCGTCTGGATGACTTCTACATTTATGTTTCACACATTTGAGCATTGGAGTCGTGGATTGATCGGGAATAAGCTCTATAAGTGCTTAAATGAAGAGTTCGGCAGCACAAACCACGATATCTTTATCAACAAACGATGGAACTCTTTGAAAACTTGTACCAAATCGATCATCTCGATGAGTTCTATAAGTATATTACAGACATTTGAGTATCGGAGTTGTGGATTGATTTGGAATTAGCTTTATAATAGCTTAAATGAAGAGTTCAGTACAAACCACGATATTTTCATCAACAAACGATGGAACTCTTTGAAATCTTGTACCAAATTGATCATCTCGGTGAGTTTTACAAGTATATTCAACACATTCGAGCATCGGAGTTGTGGATTGATTGGGAATCATCTTTATAAGTGCTTAAATGAAGAGTTCGGTACAAACCACGATATCTTCATCAACAAACTTTAAAAATCTTTGAAAACTTGTACCAAATCAAACTCAACAATGCGATCTTCAGTGGGACGACGTACCTACCACATTGTCTACAATACAAGATAAGTGGATATACATGCAATCGTGAGATGGCAACAATGTGATAACATTTATTTCAGTTAATTATAAGAGATTAAGTACATGACAAAGATCACCTAAAAGTTTGTCTTACAGTATACTCCAACACAACTTACATGGGAAATACTTACCCAACACTCTCGCGGGCACCCGATGGGGAGCAACACGATCAATGTCTGTCTGGTAGCTATGTATCAAATCACTCTTGCATACTCTCCAAACACCTACAGATTGTCTTGCCCGTAGCATAAAAGGACATCCACTCCCATGCTTGCATCTGAAGTTGAGTGATCGATGCAAAATCTGCATACAGATTATAGCACAGGCAAATAAATTTATAATAACACTAAGTTTGTCGAGCCCACAAGGACAGTGCAACGAGAGTATTACATGTACAAAATGTAATTTTTTTATCCTTTGTTTGGGCAAATCCAAATTCAGGGGTTTTGGGTTTTATGAAAATAATATTTAAAAGAAATTCAAATATATGAAAGCACATATCCTAGGAAAATCTATCAATCTGATCAACATGCAAGAAACAAATTATTCATACCCATAAAAGATACTTTTGGTGGAAAATATGGAAAAGTGGAATTAATTCCTTGGTCGGGCAATTAAAACCTAGATTAGTAACTAGTGATCATCTCCTCCCGGTCTCAAAAACACAAGTTAATCAATCTCAATGAAAATCAGATTAATCCTACGATTGAATTCTTCTTGGTTGGACAGAAAATCAATTATATTAAACTCTCTCTTCCTATTATTAATTTTTGCCTCTCGGTCCATTAATTAATAACAAAAACCTATTCCAATTTTCATATCTCGATCCTTCAGTTGAAAAATAGATTTGAAACAAAACCAAAGAGTTTAAACCAATTTTAGGGTTTGAATAATTCGAATCAAAACATGAATCACAGATGGAGAAACCCTAGAACCTGATAAAGATTCTAGCCTAGCGAATTAAAAATAAACATTGAAATAAAATTTAAGAATTGCATTAAAATCAATGTACAGAAAAATAAAGAGTTTTGATCCCAGCTCTTGAAAATAAAAGAAAATTGAAAATTAAACTATGAATTGGAATAATAAACAATAAACTAGACATGAATTTATATAAAAGTAGGGAAAAGCTCTTGAATGGTAGGATTTGATAATATTTGGCAACTTTGTCTCAAATCTCGCCCAATATTTCAACTTGGTAATTTCCTTATCGCCAAATTGTGTGAAAGGAAAGTCTTCCTTCTTTGAAAATAGGCTCGCGTCGACCGACATGGGACTGCGTCAGTCGATGCGCCTCTCCTTGTGTCGGTCTGCCAAAGGCCTCAAATTCTTCATGCGTCGACAGATGCATGTTGATCGACACAGATCCGTGTCGGTCGACGCGAATTAATCTTTCGTGTCGATTGATTCTTTCATCCTTTGGTTGAAACAGACACTATGTGGCGGATTTCTTTATCTTTTCTTCCATTTTCTCATTTCTCGATGATTTTTCCTACAAAATTTTGCACCACAAGCATAATACCCTCTAAAATATACTCATGCTCAATTTATTATTGAAAACAAACTAAAATGCATAAAAGAAATAAGAAAAAAATGCGTAAGTGAGTAGAATTATGAGCTTATCATTGAGCCGAGTAATACAGGACCTCTCCATCGAGTATTCCAATCGGTGATTCAAGTGATGCAGTCCTACAGCAAGGTCAAGTTCATCCTTGCTACTAAATGTCGCTCCAATGCATAGCTCAGCCAGGGCCCAATCTGCGGGCATAATCCACTCTAAACGCTCAGGAGAATCAACCTCTATTATAGGAAGTACCTAACTTCTTACTTCCTGATCATGTTGAGCTGCAAGGACGGATTGACTCAAGTTATTGTTAGGATATTCCATACTGATCCATTCGCCCAGGAGCTAGAATCCATCTAGAAAAATCACCGACCAAGGACTTAAACAACCTACTCCGACCCTCCTCCTCCTCCCCCTCCTCGTCCCTCTCCTCCTCCGCTGCCTCCTCTTCCTCGCCATCACAATAATCATCATCATCAGTGGATGCCGCCTCATACTCATCCACGAAATCATCAGCTAATGAGATGCTGGGACCAGACATTCTAGTTGATCGCTGTGACTGTGACTGAGGTGCCTCAAATCCAAACTAATTTTATTTCAATTTGGTGACCACATATATAACTGGATTGATGCTATTTTCATATAGCATCCACATTATATCTTCATCGGTTTTCAGTTCACCCTTCACTTGCCTCGAGCCCCAGATATGTTGCTCATGTAAAATAAGCAGTAACTAGTAGTGAGGAGACTACACTGCATGATCTCGTGAATCTCATAAAAAATTTCATTGTAGGAGATCCGATCACGCCTCAAACATATCAATTGCTCGTCTCCGCCCACATACTCAGATATGTCTCATGCACCACCATGACGTATGATGAAACGTTAATACGACATCTGCGATCAATAATACAAAAATATTAAATAAAATCTAGAGCATGATCCACCAAGAGAAGTCAAGATCTCGAGATTAATTTAAAATAAATGTCGAGATCTCGCCGTTTAATTGAAAATTGGCATTTCTAATTTTGGTATCTCGTGCAAAAAATCGAGATCTTGATTTTTTTTTCATGAGATCTCGAAGTGCTAGAGTTATCCAAAGTTTTTTACATATTTTTTATGAAGAACAGTCCAAAATCACTATATATTCTAAAAAAATAAGATATCATAATCGATTTTGAACACATATCATCATTATAATGCAAAAAATGGATGAAAAATAAGGAAAAACGGTTGAAATCAACATACCTTCGATTTTTTGCTCTCAAAACTCTCTCATATATCTTCAAATTTTTTTGTTAGAATGACTCTCTGCATACTATTTGACAAATTTGTTTGTAAAAGGTTGTATTAAATCTATAACCACCTTGGTAGATTTCAAATAAATGATATAATGAATATTTCCGAAAATAGGAATTACTGTAATAAAGTTGAATTTGTCTTATAGCCGACACTTGAAAAGAGAAAAAGACAAAAATACAAAGTGACTAAAAAACTTATATTTTATATTTGTGGCTTTAAAACATAACCATTTATTCAAAGTGACTTCTTATATGCATTTCCACAAGTAATAAAGTAAACAAGAAGGTTAATTTATAATCATACTAGGGCAAAAACTTGCGTTAGACACGCCTAATCGGTTTAGGCGGGTTTTATCCATACCCAAATGGATTCACCTATCCCAAATAGGATTTATTAATCCCCAATTAGGGTATATTAGATGAGTTTGGCTTGGGTTAATGGATAAAATCCACCTAATTAAACCATTTAGGCGTGCCTAACCTGAGACCTTTCCTTATACTAGGCATTTCTTTGACCACACAGCGCAGCTACTAATATAGGTTAAGTTTACTAAATTTAGAGTTAAAGCGTGGAAAATGAAGTTGAGGTTCATCCATAATTACGTAAATGAATAGCGATGTAATTCTAAGATTGATGGACCTATATATATATTGAGTGGAGACTTTTTTTTAACGACGTTAATAATTTGAGAATATTTGTTGGTTAGACCACAAATAACAGTAACCATGTTATCATAAGTCTTTTGACACATCAGCATTTCTAAATAAAAATAAATAAGAAATTCCATCATTTTCAAAAAATTTGGTCGACCCGAGACCACAAAGACGTGTAGGTCCCACAACAATTACTTTTTCATTCTTTATCATGAACCAATTAAATAATGATATTTATCACTCTTCTATTGATCACTTAATTCGTATAAATATATTACTAAAATTGTTATATCTATTAAATAATAAAATATATACCAAAATTTATAATTTTTTATTCTATACAAATAGAGACTAATATTGATATATATATATATATATATATATAAATTAATATATATATATATAGGAAATATATATAATATTCTCTACCAAAATTGTGATATTTATAGATGGCATCTTTAAAAATATATATATAGAAAATATATTATTCTCTAATTATATTATTTTCATGTCTTCTCATATTTAAAATGTACTGTTTGTAGTAATAAAATATTTGTTAAATTTTGATAAGGTATTTATGTTTTTTTTTTTTTTTGTTAAATTGTATTTCTAATAATATTTTTTATGTAATCTATGTCAATTTTATTTTAAGAATCGTTTTATAAGTTATAGATATTTTAAATTACTTGTTTTATTTTTATTGAAAAAAAATAAATTTCAATAAAATAAATATAATACATATATATATATATAGAGAGAGAGAGAGAGTTGCTTTCATTTCTGAACTATATGTCCTGCCATTGATTAATTTGATCCCATGGTCCATTTTTTGACATGTGGCAGATTTTTTTTCTTTTTATAATTAAGTGGGGGCATTAATGGAATAAGAAGATTTGTAGTTTCAATTAAGATTTACGTATATGGTAGTTTCCTAAAATTTTGCATATTCTAATTTAAAATTGAATACTAACCTAAATACCTTCGATTCAATCATAGAGAAATTACTCCCTCATATTTCCGTCGACAAGCAGAGGGGTTCTCCTCCATTGCGAGACTTACGCAGGCGGCGCAGCCGTCCTGCGGTCCATCGTTCGGTGATCGACGACAAGGTCCAACGTCCTATCAGCGTTTTTGGTCATCGACTTGTCTGATTTTCGTTCAAGATCCGCATTCGTGATTGTTAGAGCCCTGCCCTCTCACACCGGCGTCAAAGTCGGCATTATACCGGTGCTCTCAGGCCACCGCTGGCTGAAATCGAAGATCGCCGTCGGGAAACCAGATCTTCCTTCCGCATCTTTTCTTAATTTGGTTTGCTGGGATTTTCGTGATATCCGTCATCTTTGAACATGTAATTTTATCGATTGATTTTTGAATTTTTTTTGTTTTGACTCTGTGTATTATTTTTCAATCTTTTATTATTTATATCCTTAGGTTTAAATTGTTTTTTTCATTTTTTTTTTTGTATCATATGCGATTATCATTGTTATTTTAAATGTGTGTCATTATTTTTGAATAAATGTTTCATTGTTCGAATTATTCTTTAATGGATTCTTAATTGCTTATCTCTTTTCTACATTGTGTGAACTCAGTTAATATGTAGCATCGTACGCTGTTGATATTATCATTGTTAACTATATTCAATATCATTTTATCAAAATTGTCGGTTTAATCTTAATTGATTTTTAATACACCTTTAAGATCATTGTTATCTTTATTAAATATCATTGTACGCTGTTGACATTATCATTGTTACTTGTATTCAATATCCTTTTATAAAAAAATTTCGGTTTAATCTTAATTGATTTTTAATAAACCTCTAAGATCATTGTTATGTTTATTCAATATCATTGTACAAATAATTAAAGTTGTTTATGTATTTAACAATAATAGATTAGTGGAAGTTGAAACCGTACCCGATAAATCAGCTTACAATGACATACAAAGCCATAAACAATGATAACGATTAACTTAAGATTATGGAAAAAATCGTGGGGATTTGATTTGATAACTGAATCCGAAAAATCAGCATGCAGATTTAATTTCATTTCAATTTTTTCCATTTAGGACTAATTTGCCCTTTTAATGATAAAAGAAGCTATCAACAATGATAAATGACAACAGAAAATCAGGGACGTCTATTTTTGAAATCAAGGGCTGGATTTTGGTCTCTGTTCATTCATGGCACATGTTCAGTCTTGAATGCATATATATATATATTATGGTTGGGGAACTTGACAAAATATTATGGTTAGGTTGGAATGATGTGGAAGTGAGAGAATTAATAAAATATTTTAAAAGTTGGGTGGTTGAGCTGGTTGTTGATAAACCTAGTTTTATGGTAAATGCAAAGTTTCACATTGATTAGAGAAAGAATGAATTCATAATTAATAAGTGTTCAATATGAGGTTTTTTGTCAAATGTACAAAAAAAAAATTGAAAATTTCATCAACCTAAAATAAATAATATCATACTTACTATTCTCGTAATTAATGGCCTTGCTGACTTTCATACATGCAAAGTTTAGAAATAATTAGACTATAAATCTTTATTTTTTTGAAAGATATTTTGTAGGATCTAATTGAAAAAATATTGATTGTTACTTAAAAGAAAAAAATAGCACAATTTTGGATTTTATTGTTTATATAATTTACAAGAATTTTTTTTAACTTTATTTTTTGAAAAATATTTTGTAGGATCTAATTGAAAAGATATTGATTGTTACTTAAAAGCAAAAAAATCAGCTCAATTTTGGATTTTATTGTTTATATAATTTACAAGAACTTTTTTTTAAACTTTACTTTTTGAAAAATATTTTGTAGGATCTTATTGAAAAGATATTGATTGTTAATTCATAGAAAAAAATCAGCTCAATTTTGGATTTTATTGTTTATATAATTAACAATAATTTTTTTTACCGCGGTCAGAATTTTCAGAATGAACTGTTTAGTACTACATTCGTCTCATTTTAATAGTTTTATTTTCTATTTTCGTACGTCTCAATTTAATAATCTTGTTTCTAAAAATTGTAACTTTTTCAAGCTCAACAATAAAATATTAATTCCACTAAACTCATTATACACTCACATATCTTGGTTATTGTGCCAAAAGCAAACCAGACATTTAATCCGGGACTAACGGAGTACTATTTATACGTAACATCTATCAATTTTCATGTGCGTCCCATGCATATAATGTCTGAATTCTATAAATGTAATACCACGGAGGCAGTCATTATCATAACTCTCTCTCTCTCATAATTTCAAGTCATCTCACTCTGTTTGAGAATCATGAAGGTGAGCGTGAAGGAGTCGACGCTGGTGAAGCCAATGGAAGAAACGCCCAACGGCAGTTTGTGGCTGTCAAGCTTGGACTTAGTAATGCCGGCCACCTACCATACCCGCAGCGTCTACTTCTTCCGCCATGACGGCTCCGCCAACTTCTTCGACGCGGCGGTGCTCAAGGCGGCGCTAAGCAAGGCCCTGGTCTACTTCTATCCGTATGCGGGGAGGCTGAGGAAGGACGACAACGGCCGCATCGAGATCGACTGCAACAATCAAGGGGTGTTGTTCGTGGAGGCGGAGTGCGACGGCACGGTGGAGGACTTGGGCGGTTTCACCCCCTAGGGATGACGTCAGCCTCATCCCTAAAGTCGATTATTCTCAGGGAATCTCGACCTTTCCACTTTCTCTATTGCAGGTAATAATATCATGGTAAATGGTAAATTTTATTTTAAGTATAAGACTGACTTTTTTGGATGGAATTTAGTCGTCTAGTTGAGTTTGGCATACTCAAGTTCCATGTCAAGAAGATAATGAAATATTTTCTCGGGTATATGACTCTGCGTAACTTTCATTAGTATAACGTCTTTTGGTAGTAGTCCAAGAATAAAACTATGAAAATTTGAGAAATTCAATGTGAACAATATCGATCATATAACTAATATCGGAGTTTTGATTCCCCTATTTTAATTACTGCGGTGTTGCTTAGTGCTGAGATATGATGAAGTTAGATCAATACCCAATAAGTTCACAAAACTATTCAAAATTATTGGTTACACATGAGATCCAATTTACAAAATTAAAAAATTTTAAAAAGTGAAAATGTGAAATTCTAATTAAACCCTAAATTAACAAAAACATGTTGGATAAGGAATAGTACAGACATATATACATGAGGGGAGCGGATTTGGTGAGAAAAATCTATCCGTGAGAAAGTGAGAAAATTGCTTGATTATGTTTATCACGTTTTGTCCGTTTACTTTATTACAACGTTGTTTGATTGTGTTTTAGTTTTTGCTTGATTACTTTGTTGTTTGATAGTGTTTTGATTGTTGCTTCATTTGTATATCAATAATTCATTTAATTAAATCTAATGAATAAGATTTCTTTTTTTTTTTCTCTACTGGAATTTTTTTTCTCAACTGATCTATTCACGATACACGGGAGAGACGAAATACGTACAATTTCATATCACGAATAATAATTTTCTTTTTTTCAGCCATATCTTGAACAAACTTATTTATTAGAGACTGAAAAATTGAATCACATTGTATTATAATTATAAATTTATAATTGTACAGTTAACTCGGTTCAAATGCGGCGGAGTGAGTCTAGGCGTGGCAAACGAGCATCACGCCGCAGATGGAATCGCCGGCCTCCACTACATCAACACATGGTCCAACATCGCTCGCGGCGTAACCACCATCACGCCGCCTTTCTTGGACCGCCGTGTCCTCTCGGCTCGCAGCCCGCCGCTGCCGCAGTTCCCTCACATCGAGCACCAACCCCCTCCATCCCTCAAAACCCCTCTCGACATCACCGACGACACCTCATTCCGGATATTCAGCTTAACTCGCGATCAGATCGACGCCCTCAAGGAAAAATGCCGACACGGCGGCGACGACGACGGAGGGAAGAAGAGGCGCCACTACACCACGTACGAGACGTTGGCGGGACACGTTTGGCGCAGCGTATGCCTGGCTCGCCGGCTGCCCCGCGATCAGGATTCCAAGCTGCAGCTCCCGGTGGACGGGCGGCCGAGGTTCCGTCCTCCGCTGCCGCCGCACTTCTTCGGCAATGGGGTGTTCTACGCGACAGCGGTTGCTTCATGCGGCGAGATGGAGAGTAATCCACTGAGGTTCGCGGTGGGGAAAGTCCGCGAGGCGGTGGCGCGTATGGACGACGATTACTTGAGATCGGCGCTGGACTATTTGGAGGTGCAGCTGCCGGCGTCGCGAGGCATCGTGCGCAGCGGCGACAACGTGAAATGCCCGAACTTGGGCATCACGAGCTGGACCCGGCTGCCGTTTTACGAAGCGGATTTCGGGTGGGGGAAGCCGGTTTATGCTGGACCGGGCGAAGCCATGTTTGAAGGGAAAAGCTTCGTTTTTGCTGATCCTCAAAATGAAGGGGGAGTGTTGATTGCTATCACACTGCTGAAACCCCATATGAAGCTCTTTGAAAACCTCATTTATGATATTTGAATGCTTTTACAAAAATAAGAAACCGTATTATCGGGATGAAATCGTTTGTTTCAAAATTTTATTAACTTTATAATAACACAAATTATAGTTACCAATTAATCAATTTTACCAATAAGATTTTAGTTAAAAACTAAAAAATATTATATACTCTCAATACGTGAATGAACTTTACGGTTAAACTAATAAAATTAATTTAAATTTTAATAAATTAACATTATAAAACAAAATATATTAAATCAAAATTAATACTCTATCTGTCCCGCCCGAATTGTCTCACTTTCCTTTTTTGTTTGTCCCACTTCATTAGTCCCATTTCTAAAAATAGTAACTTTTTCACACTCAATAATAAAATATTAATTCCACTCAATTCAGTTAACACTCACAGTCATTGGTTATTGTGCCCAGTCAAAATGGGACAATTCGACCGGGACGGAGGGAGTATAGGATAGGGATTGAAACATAAAAAGTGGAATACAACAAGACATGTGTTGAAATATCTGTTACAAGAATCATTGTTTCAATACTCAATGCCTCTAATCGAGACGTAATACTAAAATTAAAGTTTAATTTAAATACGAATTACTATTAACTTTTGGACAAATTACATGAATGATTGAGATAAGTTGCAATAATTGATTTAGATCGATGTGTTGTACTCCTTTCTTTCCAGTTTAATTATCTCATTTTCTTTTTTCGTCTGTCCTTGGAACAAAGGAAGTATAAAATTAAATATCCAAATTTCTAGCACGACATCTGGACACCAATCCATTGGGTTGATGGGAAAGCACGTGGATTAATCAAACTTTAATTTTTTTGTCTGGGTGAAGATCTGTGTTGGAATTTTGGAATTTAAGAAAGCATTAATTGCAATAAATTAGTTAATTATATAAATTCATTTCTAATTTATTATGAGTTTTTTATAATAATTTAATTATAATTTCAAATATTATCCGTTACTCAAAAACAATAAACTATGGGAAGGTCTCAGGTTAGGCACGCTTAAACGGTTTAGGTAGGTTTTATTCATTAACCCAAGTCAAACTCATTTAACATACCCTAATTGGGGTTAATAAACCTTATTTGGGATGGGTGAACCCATTTAGGTATGGATAAAATCCGCCTAAACCGTTTAGGCATGCCTAATGTAAGTTTTTGCCATAAACTATAGTTTCAAACTTCAAACATTTTCCACCCTTTAAAATTTCGGCATAATCTCACCGAAATATAATAAATATTGATTGAGATAAGTAAATCCTAAATAAGATGTAATCACTAAAAAAATATTTTGTAATTGAGACGGAATAAAAAACAGTTTGCCATTATGCGATAGACTGCTGACGAAATTAATTTTTAAATATAGCGATGAAATTTTCCGTTCCGTCGCTAAATGTTAGCAACGGAAAATTTCGTCACTAATTTGCGAATTTTTTTATATACATAATTTTTAAAAGGGATAATAGGGAAATATATCCACATCTTTCACAAAATAAGGAAATATATCCCAAAATTTTTCTGTTAGGGAATTATATCCCAACTTTGATTATGTTAGGGAATTCTATCCTCCTTTGATGACTCATCTGTTAAGTGTCACATGGCGCTAATGTGGCATTGATTCATTGCCACATAGCACCACATCAGCAATATGCGATGACGTGTCATAATATTTTTTTAAAAAAATTAAAATATATACTAATTTAGTTTTTAATGTATTTTTTTATATTTAAGTCTTTTTAGTAATATTTTTATTTTTTAATTAAAATATTTATATTTAAAGTATTATTTACTTATTTTTTTCATTAAAATATTATTAAGGAATAAAAACATGGTGCTACATTAGAACCATGTGATGATAAAGTGACATTTTTATTTTTTAATAAAATTTTAATATATATTAAATATTGTTTATAAATAATTTTTGTTATAACTGTTTGAACAAATCGAAACGTTACAAAGTAGGATTGAGATTCATGAAACATATTATTAATTTTGTGATTTAATGCTTGAAATATACATTAATTATTATTAATTTTTGGTCTAAAATACAAAAAAATGTCAATGTATATAACACCTGCTATATGTTCAAACCCATAATAATAAAATAAATATATATGTCTATATATTTTCAATTAGTTTTTTTATTTTAAAAAAATAGATATATGTAATAATAATTTAAACATAAATATTTTAATTAAAAAATATAAGTATTATTAAAAAGACTAAAATATAAAAATAAAAATACATTAAAAACCAAATTAGAATATATTTTATTTTTTTTTTAAAAAATAATATGACACGTCATCGCCACATGTCGCTGATGTGGCGCCACGTGGCTATGAGTCAACGCCACATTAGCACCATGTGACACTTAACATGTGTCATCAATGGAGGATAGAATTCCCTAACAAACCAAAGTTGGGGATATAATTCCCTAACAGAAAAACTTTGGGATATATTTTTCTATTTTGTGAAAGATGAGGATATATTTCTCTATTATCCCTTTTTAAAACTTACAAAATGGATGTTTGTATTTGGTTCAGCGGTAACAGGCAGGAACTGTGCGAGGGAAGTTTCAAATTCAAAACCTTGCAGACGCAACGACGAGATTTCAAGGTAGATCGGACCGGTTCACAATGGTTGGACTGGTTATGAACTGATTCATATTAAAAAAAACATAAATTTATTTCTTTTAGGGAAAAAATTCAGGATTTAATATTCCGTCGCCGATTATTTAACAACAAAAATTTTTGCAATGGAAAAAATTTGTCGCAAATTCGTCACTAAACACTTTTAGCGACGGAATACTATGTAGTTAGCAACGAAATTTTTTGTCGTTAATTTGCGAGTTTTTTTTAGTGAGTTATTAATTTATTTTTTTTTTAAAAAAAAGAGCGAATCTGTAGTTGACAAGATTTCAGGAGTAAACAAGAAGGTGAATTTGGAATCACCACATATAATTGATGAGAGAAGGAGATTAGCAAAAGATTACCGGATTATTAATACTTAATCACTACAGATCTAAGATTAATGATAAAATAAAGGACAAAAAAGACTTCATCAATTATAAAGTATTATTACTGTAGGGAAATTATAAATCTTTATTTCACTCAAAGAAAAATAGAATACAGTACATGTATTTATACTAAGTAAGTAAACCTAATCTATGTATAACTAGGAAAGATACAAGATATACACAAATCTAAATACAAGATATGAGATAATAACCTAATATATCTCAATACCCCCCCGCAAGCGAAGACTAGGATAGTCGAAGCTTGGTACAAAAATATTCGAAGAGTTTTCTGGATAAGCTCTTGGTGAAGATATCTACAACTTGATCTTCTGAAGGAATGAACTTTGTGCATAATTGGTTTGAACTAACCAGATCACGAACAAAGTGATAATCAATATCAATATGTTTTGCACGTTTATGAGAAACCGGGTTTTGAGTGAGGAATAAGGCGCTGGAATTGTCAGAATAAATAGCCGGTGGTGATGCGAGGTGGATGTGCAGATCGCGAAGAAGATGGACAACCCAGAGAACTTCTGATGCCGTATTCGCAATTGCACGATACTCCGATTCACAGCTGGAACGGGACACAGTCGGTTGTTTCTTGGCACTCCATGAAATAACGTTGGGACCCAGAAACAGAGAATAACCATATGTTGAACGGCGTGTGTCCGGACAACGAGCCCAATCGGCGTCTGAATAGCCAACTAAATCAAGAGATCCACGTGAGAAGGTGAGACCATAATGAATCGTACCTTTCACATATCAAAGCGTGCGTTTGAGGCCTTGAAAATGCTCGATGGTAGGAGCTTGCTGGTATTGACTTAAAGTATTAACAGAGTAGGCGAGATCCGGACGAGTGATAGTGAGATACTGCAAGGCACCGAGAATGGATCGGTAGAGTGTAGGATTTTCAAAGGACGGACCATCCTTTGCAAAAGTGGCGCCCGGAGGAAGCGGAGTAGATACCGGTTTCGCTAGTAACATGTCAGCACGTTTTAGGATGTCGAGAGCATACTTGGATTGCGTTAGCCTCAGGCGACTATCCGGATAGCTCGCTTCAAGACCCAGAAAATAACTCAAACGGCCAAGATTCTTTGTAGAGAATTCGGCATTCAGGCGAGACATAAGAGTCGAGATGGTTGAAGCATCATTACCAGTGAGAATAATGTCGTCAACATAAACCAGTAGGTAGATCAAAATATGCTGTTGTTTGAGAACAAACAATGAAGTGTCGGCATTGCTGCAAAGAAAACCAAGAGACAGAATAAACTGGCGAAAGCGCTGGTACCAGGCGAGAGGAGCCTGACGGAGGCCATAGATTGCCTTTTGAAGCCGGCAAACATGTGTCGGACGCTGAGAATCAAGAAAGCCAGGTGGTTGTTCCATGAAGACCGGAGTGGACAAAACCCCATTCAGAAAAGCATTCTTGACATCCAGCTGATGCAGAGGCCAGGAGTTCATAACTGCAATAGCAAGAACAATGCGAACAGTCGAAGCCTTTACCACAGGACTGAAGGTGTGAGTGAAATCAAAACCAGGAACTTGACTAAACCCTTGAGCGACAAGACGGGCTTTGTAGCGCTCAACTGTGCCATCAGCTCGGAGCTTAGTACGGTAGACCCACTTCGAGCCAACAATGTTGGTATTCGGCGGCCGAGGGACTAAGGTCCAAGTGCGATTCGCATGAAGCGCCTTGAGTTCCTCGAGCATAGCATCCGTCCATTGAGGAACTTTTAGAGCAGATTTAATACCACGGGGCTCTGGTAAAGTTGTAGAGGTAGAATAAACAGAGACCATATTTAAATCAATCGGATACCGTGGCTTGAAGATACCTGCTTTGGCGCGCGTTTGCATGGGATGGCAGTTCTCCGGAGGGACGGGAATAGGGTCGGCAGGCTGGACCGGCGAAGGGGGGTCGACGAGGTTGGGTTGCTCGACCGGAGGCGGTATAGGGGTAGGAACGACGGGTAGAGTGTCATTGGGAAGACAAAGAGTGCATGTGGAGTTTGGCTTAGGGTTAGGGTTTGCATGAGAATTAGGGTTAGGTATATGGGATGGAGAAGAGCCGCGACAATCATCAAAAAAGGTCGTGAGCTCGAGACGAGTAATTTGCGAGGGAGAGGAAGTTTGAGAAAAAGGGAAGAACGACTCATCGAATTTGGCATGCCGAGTAGTATAGACACGGGATGAGTTTGGTTCGAGACAGCGGAAACCTTTGTGATTGGGGCTATAACCAATAAAGATACAGGGCAGAGAGCGCGGCTCAAGCTTGTGCTTGGTATAGTCGCGAAGACACGAAAATACACGACACCCAAAGGTACGGAAGGAAGCCAGAGATGGCGGTTGGTGAAAGAGTAATTCATAGGGTGATTTGTTCTGAAGAGTAGGGCTAGGGAGACGATTTATGAGATGGACGGCAGTACTGAAAGCTTCTACCCAGAGAGTTAGGGGAGAGGAGGAATGAAACAGGAGAGAAAGACCCATTTCAGTTATGTGCCTATGTTTACGTTCAGCCCGACCATTTTGAGAAGGTGTATAAGGACATGAAAGAAGGTGATGGATGTCGTGTTTAGAAAGATGAGACTTAAGTCGAAGGTTTGTAAATTCCGTTCCACCATCAGATTGAAATTTCTTAAGTTTGCATGAAAACTGATTTTCAACAAACGCATGAAAATTGAGAAAGATGTCATAGAATTCTGATTTGGCACGGAGAGGATAAAACCAAGAGAAACGAGAGAAGTCATCAATGAAAATTGCATAATAACGAAAACCAGATGTAGAAGTAATCGGGGAAGGTCCCCATAGATCACAATGTACTAGGTCGAGAACATGTGAAGCTCGAATTTCAGAAACAGGAAAAGATAAATGAGAGTTCTTAGCTAGCTGACAGGAATTGCAAAGACTAGACCTAGAATTTAATGAGGAAAAAGAAAGACAACCAAGTGTGCGGAGAGACTGCAGGACTTTGGAGGAGGGATGACCGAGGCGATTATGCCAAGTATCCAAAGAAGCGGAAGGTGGGGAATTCTGAGCAGTTGCCGTGAGGGCAGAAGCCGGATCCTGGAGAACGTACAAGCCATGCCTACGCACGCCGGTAGCCAGTATCTTGCCGGTGGTCCGCGTCCGAATGTGGAACTGCGCATCAGTAAACAAAACATCCACAGGATAATCGTGAGTTAGTTTACTAACAGATAAAAGATTTTTCGTGATGGCAGGCACAACAAGGACATGATTTAAAAATAAGGAATCTGAAATATTAAAAGAACCCGTATGAGTAATATCAAGGCAGGCACCGTTACCGACAGCAACGCGATCTGAACCTGAATAAGGAGCCACGTTGTCAAGGGACTCGGGGTCGGCTGAGATGTGAGCCGAGGCACCCGTGTCGAGGTACCAGTCAGAGGTGGAGGAAGGTGCGACAGAGCACTGAGCCGAAAATGCCTCTGCTAGTTGGGCCGTAGGTTGAGGTCGCGAAGAGCGAACAAATGAGCGATCAAACCTTTTCGGACAGTCGAAAGGGTCGTGATCAAGTTGGCGGCAGAAATAGCACCATGGATGTCGTTTCTTCTTAGACCCGGTGTTAGACTTGCCTCGGCCACGAGAAGAGGAGTTCTTCCTGTTGGATGGATGAGACGTCGGAGCAGCGTGAAAGACGGCAGGCTGCATGCTGGGCGAGGAATCCGAGCTACGGAGAAAGAGCTCATGGCTTATCGCTCGAGCCAGGAGCGTATCGAAGTCTGGGAGGCGGTCCTGAGCCATTTGGGCGGCCGTGAAGGTGGAGAAAGACGAAGCTAATCCCCGGAGAAACCAGTGGGACTTGTCCGTAGGGTCGATCGATCGACCTATAGCCGAAAGCTGATCGCAGAGCCCCTTGAATCGTCTGCCATAATCTGCAACAGAAAGATCGCCCTGTTTGATAGATAGAAGATCGTCCTTCAAGCTTAATTCCCGGGCCTTAGAAGAATGACTATAGGACCGAGATAGGGCAGTCCAGACGTCGCGGGAAGTAGCACAACCGATTATAACGGCCATAGACTCCTCGGTCAAGGTGGAAACCAAGAACAACTTGATTAACTGATCACGAGAATACCATTGAGAGTACTCCGGATTGACGGAGGGTGCGCCAGAGGCAGACACGATCGAGCGCTCGGGCGCTGGCAGGGTTCCATCGACGTATGGAAGAAAATTCTGCGTAATTAATAACGATTCGATCTGAGCGTGCCAGAGAAGATAATTGGAGGAAGTAAGTTTGATGTTGACCATGTGAATGATCGTGGATAACGGTAAGGTCGGAAGAGCCGACTGATCGACGGCAGCGGCCATAGAGAATAAGGTATGGCGGCGCCGAGGAGAAATAAGGGTGGAGGAAATTAGGGTTTAGTTCAAGGTATGGCTGATACCATGTAGGGAAATAATAAATCTTTATTTCACTCAAAGAAAAATAGAATACAGTACATGTATTTATACTAAGTAAGTAAACCTAATCTATGTATAACTAGGAAAGATACAAGATATACACAAATCTAAATACAAGATATGAGATAATAACCTAATATATCTCAATAATTACACATAAATTATAGTAATAAATATATTGCAAGCCCACCTAATTTTGTAGGTGGAATAGTCACGGTCACTCACAGCCATTCCACAATCACGTATAATCAAAATAATTATCATTTACAGTTATTTTTATCTCCAAATTTAAATTCTCGATAGCTCTTATAAATCTTGATTTATGAAATTCATTTAAAAATTACTCCCTTCATTCTATTAGAGTAATCTCATTTCTTTTCGGCACGGGAATTCAGGATTGTGACTTGTGAGTGTAGTGAAATTAATATTTTATTTGTGATTGTGAAAAAGTTTGTCATTTTAGAAAAAATTAGACTATTTTATGAGACAAACAAAAATAAGAAATGTGACTACTCGGCTACTCCAAAAATTTACTCATATTGATTATTTGACAGCCAAAAATATTCCATGTCATGAAAGAGGACTGCAGGCCTCCAACATAAATCATCCAAGTTAAGGTACGGTTGAGCTATGTAGATTTTTCCGCACAGCAGAGCAATGACACCCATCATCATCCAGCGTTCAAAAGACAGATTATGAATCCCGTTGCCAACAAACATAATCCAACTGCAATTTTAATCTATATATATATTAAAACAAAATTAGAGGACAAATATGTAAAATATTGTTAATGTTAAAATATAATTAATGTCATAACTAACTATGCATAAAAATAGAGTTGATGTAATAAATATAAAAAAGATATGGATGTATAGTAAATTATTTTAAATTTAAGATATCATATATATTTGAAAAAGATGAAAATTGAGATAAGAAATTTGAATTTGAAAAACAAATACATTCAAGAAATTAGTCGAATATATTTTTGTGGATTGAAAATGTTTATGGAAATATTAATATATATATATAGAAATGTTAGATCATATGAGAATAGATGTTAATGTAAAAAATGAGAATAAATCTCAGCCTTTGATTTCACAAGATCTGCGGTCATGCTTTAATAATTTCCGTCTTCATTTTATCCTCTGCGAACTTCATTATTACATATTTAAGGGTATCATTGTCATTTAGCCTGATAATATCTCCCTCAAATAATTTCTATTTTCATTCTATCTTCCGCGAACTTCATTATTACATATTTGGATCTGTAATTCCTTTTCTTTTCGATTTTTCATAAGACTTCGATTGCCTTATTGAGTCATCCAATACTCTAAAATTAAATTAAATTTTATTATTATTTAATTAAATTTTCTAACTTAATGAAGTTTTAAATAGATAAAATGAACTTAACATATTCTTCTAAAAAATTGATTTTATTTTTATTTAATTTAATTTTTTCCATTTAATGAAGTATAGATGAGATAAAATAAAGAGAACTGTTTCTAAAAATTTGATTTTTTTTCTTTTAATGATGTATATAGGAGATAAAATGAAGAGAACTGAAATACTTTTTCCGAAAAATTGATTTATTTTTATTTAATTTAATCTTTTCCATTTAATTAAGTATAGAAGAGATAAAATGAAGAGAAATGTTTCTAAAAATTTGATTTTTTTTCATTTAATGATGTATATAGGAGATAAAATGAAGAGAATTGAAATTATTTTTTCCGAAAAATTGATTTTATTTTTATTTAATTTATTTTATAATGAACAACAATTGAGATAAAATGAAGAATAACTAAGATATAATGAAGAACTGCTAAGATAAAATGCATGTCACGTGTAACATCAAAATTCACATCGAATTTATTTTATAATGAATCACAATTGAGATAATATGAAGAATAACTAAGATATAATGAAGAACTGCTAAGATAAAATGCATGTCACGTGTAACATCAAAATTCGAATCGAATTTATTTTATAATGATTCGCAATTGATATAAAATGAAGTAT
>JAPKLW010002220.1:81835-104510 GCA_026898455.1 Plectranthus barbatus
TATGTTTATGTTTGTCTGTTTTGAGTTCAAATTTGAATTCTGAAAAATAAATACGTCCAACAAAAATTCATGGATTGGAAATTTTTGTAGGAATTTATAAATCTTTTCGTGGAAAATGTATTGTATATAGATTTTAAAATTCGTATTATATCTACAAAAATACTATAAATTTGGTATTTTTTTATTATTAGATATCTTATCTCCCTTAAAAAATTAAAGATTTGCTTTTTGATATCAATAAAACTCCTATAAATTAGTGAGAAGTTATTAGTTTCAATTATTCTTCCTATCAAAGTTTTATCATTCTCCAGAGAATAGTTTTATTGTTTTCATGATGCCAACCATCTCATTTTAGTGAAATAAGTAGCATTAATGGAGTTGGTCGTACAAGAGGAGATCTTATTTTGAAGTTGAAGGTTGTTTGTAGTGGCATTCGTATTTTATGTTATAATATGGGGAGATTTTATGGATACTTTTATCAAATTTGCTGCAGATAAGTTCAATCATCTAATTATACTTATCAAATATACGACTCAGAAGTATGAGCTCTAAAGTTGAAGCCTCTGAATTAAAAGCATTCTCAGAGTGGGTAACGTCAATTGGAGATGGTAATCTAGGTGACGACAATGATGAAAAAAGAAATGTCAAAATACCGGATGATATTCCCCTAAACTTTTCTTGAGATCCTATAACGGGAATTGTAAAAAATACGTATCCCATTGTATTATCTGGAAATAATGATTCCTCATATTTGCAAGATAGAGCTATTCTAACTCTAACAATGGATATTGTTGATTCAGTGAATCAACACATGATGGATTGTAACACATCTGACAGTAGAATTTATTTAAGTTCAGACCGTATGTGCAAATCAGATGGGCTAATGAATGTGCTGACTGATTTGCACACATCTGAATATTTGAATGACTTAAAATGTACGGGATTGTTAAATCATGAGATGATACTCAAGGTGGGAACTCCTATTATGTTGCTGAGAAATATCGATCATTTAGCTGGATTGTGCAACGGAACCCATCTAATCATGACCAGGCTTGACAATCATGGTATTGAAGCTAAGATACTGACCAGAAATAGTTCTGGTGAAATTGTCTTTATTCCTAGAATGACTCTGACGTCTTCTGATATACGTCCGCCATTTAGAGAAGACATTTCCCCTTTATTGTTTCATATGTCATGACTATTAACAAGAGTCAAGGACAATCCTTATCATATGTCGGCATTTTATTGAAGAAAGTTGTATTTACTCATGATCAATTATATGTTGTTGTTTCCAGAGTTATGTCTGCAAGCGAACTCAAGATATTAGCAAGTGATGATGATAATCTCAGTGTGTCATGTACTGGTAATGTTGTATATAAGGAAGTTTTTCAGAATATATAAAATTTTTATATTTCTGTTGTTGTGTTATTTTATATCATTTCATTGACCATTGAGGTACATAATTACAATATGAAATGGTTTACGTTCCTAATATCTATTTATACAAAATTGATCATAAACAAAGTGCTTTAACCACATCGCTCTGAAGTCAGGAACATTTTAGTTTGAGGAAATATAAAATAAAATATAAATATATTTGAAAAATAATTATTAATCATTTAATTAATATTTTCTTTAATTATTAATTTATATATAAATATAAATAAACAAATAAATACATAAAAAAACTGAACAATCCCGCACATCATGCGGGTGCCATACTAGTTCACAAAATAATAGCTTCCGAAAATTGGTAAAAAAAAAAAATCAGAATGGCTAACCAAAATACATGTAAAGGAAGTCACTACACACATCAAAATCCTAATGCAAACAGTAAAGCCATAAAAACCGAGCATCTTGATAGATAGTACAACTATATCTACTCATCTTTACTATTTCAAGAAGCACGTGAAGTTAAGTACCAGTGTTTGAAGTAATCCAAGCACATCTTTTCCTAATCACAGAACCATCCAACGATGCATCATCACTCTCACTCCCAACACTTTTCCCATATCCCTCCACTATCTCAAATTTCTCCTCTTTCGGGCTGCATTGTGGCTTCTTCTTTAAGCTCGTACAGAATTTGCAGTCCGTCGAATAATCCTCCCTGTCGAGGCCCTACTGTGTGAAGAAGACTCCGTAGAAGCGTCTGAAGAACTCGAAGCATTCAACGACGAGTTCGGCTGGCGCTGCCTCAGAATCGAGGCAGCACCACCTGCATTCTTCCTGGATCCCACAGGCGACGGAACTTTCGCCACAGTCACTTCCGTCGACTTCAATGCCGCCGGAGACCTGTTCCCCTTGGCTTCGCCGGTTTCCAATGGCTTCTGCGGTTTCTCACTCTTCGGCTCCAGGAATGAGGGAGATAAATTTTTGCATTTGCTCGAGATGCTTCTCGAGCAATTTTATTTTTTCCTGAGACTCACGTCCTTCGGTTTGGGCGGAACTTCCCTCGGCCTCGGTATGAGCTCGAGAGTTATCCCTGTCTCTGTCATCGGGAAGAGGTTGCTCGTCCTCGTCCTCATCCCTGTTCGTGGGGGCCCTACTCCTTGATTGAGCTTCGCTGTGACCCTCATTATTGTTGACTACGGCCAATTGTCGCCGAAGAGCTTCTGCCTCTTCGGTTACTCGTCTATTTTCTGCCTGGAGAATCCGAAGCTCATCTTTGCGACGTCTGAGTTCGGCCTCGAACTCTGCTGCGCTTTGAAAAACTCCCTTTCCGAGCCATTGCTCAGTGTTGTTTCCGGTGTTATGCTCCATACTATTGTTCTTTCTCGAAACACCCTCCTTCTAGCGCCAATTGTTAATGGTGGTTTTTTGCAGAGATTATATTTAGCTAAGAATACTAAATAAATGGAGCAGGATAATAAATGAATGAGAAGTAATTGCTTTTATTGTAGGTAGAGCTCAAGGACTTGCTTTTATTGCTGTATTTATTACTTGAATTTAATGTGTCTTTATTACAATAAATATGGACTCTATTTATAAGAATCAAATCGAATACATGACTCTTCACAAAGAGGCGCATCAATTGGTTCGAATCGCTGGCTCGAACCGTCGTAACTATTGATCCTGAGCTGCCCCAACAGACACCATTTCCATGACTCGAGCTCAAGCTCGAACTTCTGTCTCGAACATAGCAGAGCTCGGCTTAGCTGCTCGGCTGGAAATAATATATGTCCGAGCTGGGTCCCTTGGAGAGTCATTTTATCATAATTCTTTGGGCTTTCTTCTTTGACGGACTCCGAAATGGGCTTGCTCATTTTTGGGTCATAACACATATCATGTTCTACAATTTAGGCATCATTTCATTTACATAAGATACGGGTTACCAAATTCTTCACAGGCATACAGTTGCAGTGGGTTTTGGCTCAAACATCTGTACAACTTGAGATTGCGAAAGATGTGGGTTTTCCTTTTCTTTTTCAGACAAGATTAATTCAGGTGTAAGGATTGATGTGAAACGAGTAATCACGAATCCCAGCTCCTTCCCATCCCATCCACTCTTCCCATGGCTCCCAATCTCATCCTTCATTCCCCTCATCTGTTCGTCATCATCTTCGTCGCCACAAACATGATTGATTCAGACAACCTCAACCGGCCACTACTTTACTACATCATCCTTTGCCCATGCTTCTTCATAGATGTTCTAGCTAGCTAGGTTAATGATTCACAATAAATGTTGGAGCAAGAATATATGTGACTCATATATCAGCGAGGAAGATGGCAGGCAAATGCATTGCATCTAGAGAAGCTTATCGACAAATGTATAGTAAAAAGTTCATTTTTAATTGAGAAAAATGAAATGTTGTGGAGCTCGAGCTAATCGATCAGTTGAACTGAAAAAGATACTCACATCGTATGCTTCATTGATTTGGTGAAATTGGATTTTGGAGTTGATTTCTCTGCAGACATCGGGATGATACTGCAATCAAATTCCAATAAAAAGATTACCAATCTAATATGTTTGCTTCTAAAAGCTCGATAATTCAACCATCAAAATGCTGAAACATTGAGTATTATGGGGCTCAATCATAACTTCGTGGGAACTGTATATTATAAATTTGAAAATTAATGGGACAGCTACTATGTGGTGCTGCCCTGATTGTTATATATATACACTTAATAAAACATTTGCATATGATAAATACCTAAACATGACTTTTGCGTGTGAAAATGAATGGTAAATATTGTGTCGTATTCATTGGCGGATCCACATATATAAAATGAAAGATTGAGGCTCCCCTAACTTGAAATTTTTTTGATTTTAATATTGTATCAATCCGATATTTTTATGTGTAGTTCCTTTCATTTTCATGTTGTGATAAAGAAATATAGACTTAAAGAACAAGAATAAAAGGGTACAAGGAGGTTGAAAATATAGATAAATATATATTTTTTTTCAATTATACTCAATCTTATATTTTATTTTATTTTTTTATTAAAAAAAATATGATGAAGCCCCCAATAATAAATTTCTGAATCCGCAACTAGTTCTATTAACATAACTAGTTAGAAGGATTAATAAAGAAATCCCAAAAATCAGATTGACAATTTAACATAAATTATTTTCAAGTTATATACTTTTTTACTTCAAATTTGAAAACTTTTTTTTTTAAAAACACTTTATAAATATGGACGCCACGCCAAATAAATCTATAAAAACAAAAACTTGTGTTAGGCATGCTTAAACGGTTTAGGCGGGTTTTATTCATACTCAAATGGGTTTACTTATCTAAAATAGGGTTTGTTAATCCCCAATTAGGGTATATTAGATGTGTTTGACTTGGGTTAATCGATAAAACTCACCTAAACCATTTAGACGTGTCTAACCTGAGACCTTCCCATCTATAAATAAATAAGATGAAACATTCAAAAATAGCCACTTTGAGCCATATGCGATTATCGTTTTGAATTTTGAACCATTCAAGCTTAGTAAGTTCTCATAAATACCTAGTCAAAAAAAAAAAAAAGTTCTCATAAATACAGTTATTTTGAAAAAGGTTAGAGAATAAAAGGTCAAACAAGACAAAAGATTACGTCTACTCTAATTTCCTTTTCAAAAGCAAAAAAGTAAATATTCCATCAATTCTTGATAACAAGAGGAATTAAAAAATATATATACCTGAAGAGCAAGATGTCTGAAAGCTTTCTTAACCTCGAATTCAGATGCACATGGTTGAATCCTTAAAGTCTTGTAAGAATCGAAAATAGCAGCAGAAGATATGCAAGAAATCCTGAATAACTTCTTCCCCAAATACCTTTCCCTGAATTGAGCCCAAGAACAGGTCGTAGACACACATCCCAAAGCAGCAGCCATTTCAGAGAGAGAGAGAGAGGGGAGAGATGAAGTTTTTATGTCACGGTTTTTAGGTTTCTGAAATCCCACGATTCAAGAATCCAGAATGTTTTTATGGATTTTGCATGAATGTTGAAATCCAGAGAGAACTAAAAGAGCAGTTTTCGGGAGATGGTGGCTGAAGAATTTGTATGAATTCAGAAGAAGTGTTGGTGGAGACGAGGAAGGTCAGTGGAATATGGAATCAAAGAATTAAGAAGCGATAGGAAATTAAGGGCAGTATGGTTTAACTCTCGAGAATCATTTTGTAGATGGTTTAATAGTAAAGTAAATGAGTATAGATTTTGAATTTGAAAATCAGGTTTATCAATTTTGATGTTTGGTTTATGAGATGTTTGAAAATCATTTTCAACTTTTTAAGTTCATAAGTTTAGAAAAGTATTAAAATATAATACAAATAATAATTAATTCAATAATAAAAAATTAAGAAAATAAAATCATATTAAAAATAAATAAATAATCAATTTATTTTTTATTTATTTTGTAAAATGTAAAAATAAAAAAATAATTTAATAATATTATTATTACTATTATTATAATAATATTATAAAAAATAATAATAAAATCAATAGGAAAGCAATTATACAATAACAAAAATAAGAAATAAATAATTTTGGTGATGAGATTTGTGAATAAGAATAAAACCTACTATTTTGGAGGGTTTTGGTGATTCCCAAATACTTGGGTATCATTCACATACTCTTCAACAAAACGGTGGGTTTCAATCATTTCATTCTCTCATTCCAAAACCCACCAACCAAATGAACCATAAATATATATATATATTTGTTCGAAATCCCACGTTGAAATAAAAGATTAAAACAATATAAAATTTGAAAAAAGAGGATTTTTAATTTCATATTAGTTATGAATGATCAGCTATCTAACATACGAATTATAAACGAGAATTATAACGCAATCAACACAAGAATTTACGTAGTTTCTCACAAATTATATTAGGTTTTCTCGTACGACGGTTATAACATAAGATACATATATTTATACTTTGCTCTAAACGTTATAAATACATGTTTTCTTGTCTGGCGTTGCGCTTCTGCTCCACTCTGCTTGCTCGCTTGCTTGCTCCACTTTACAATCATTTATCTTTTCATATTTCCTTATTCACATATATGAGTCACGCAAACAAAATATTAAATACTTATACTATTGAAAATGATACTTTAGGTTTCTTTTGAATGTAATGAACAAAACTATGTCCACCATGAGTTTATATGATTGAATCTGAGTAGGTTTTCATGATCCAAATTATGCCCATCTTTTCTTGACAATAGCTTTTTATTCTTTTCGCATCAAATAAATAATTAGTTTCTATGAAATAATTTTCGTAAATTCTTAACGTATTTTGTGGTGTAGACACAATATGGGCGTCATTGTTGACGATGGCGTGTCCAATTCAAATTTCAAGTCAGGTCATGCCACGTGTGCTTTTTGATCGATGCCATTATTTTGTATTCTTTTTCATATATAAATATTGGTTTATATGTATATAAATATAATTAATAATTAATGAGGTTCGATTCATTTATAAAAATAATTTCTAAAACTAGTGATCAGTTTCAACTAGTTACTATTAAAAAGTAATATATAATAATAAAAGTAAATGAAAAAGACTTTATAATTTGTGAACATGTTTGCTTGCAAACAATTTTGACCTCTGACTCTGACACACACATGTGGTTATATTTTTCGTTTCCTTTTTTTTTCATTTTCTGTTTTTCTTTTTCTTACTTTATTTTCTTTCACTTTGATTTGTTTTTTTCTGTTTTGTTCCATATTTTTTTCTTTTTATTATTATTTCTAGAGATCATATAAATTTGAATATATAAAATGACTTAAAAATTAAATGTAAGATTATAGTTGAAAATTGCTACTTTTTTAAAATATAATACTCCCTTCGTCCCATCAGATTAGGTACTTTTCATTTTGGCACATAAATTTCGGAGCTAGTGTTTTATAGCTAATTGTGGCCGGTAATAAAATTGACAATCGTAATTTACTTCTATAAGACTTAAACAAGTTAATAACGATTATCAATTTTATTAACGATCACAATTAGCTACTAAACACTAGCTCTGAAATTCATATGCCAAAATGAAAGTACCTAATCGGATGGGACGGAGGGAGTATAAATTATATATATAGTTAAATAATTATTGAAAAATATATCAATGTTGCAAAATTCTAGTGCATAAAAGTCTATGTATTATTACTTTTATTTGAAAAAATATTTTAAATAGTTTTTATTTTATATTCTAATAAATGATAAAAAAAATTTAATATTTTAATGAAAATTTTAGAGGTTGGGTTGTGTCACTAACAGGGAACAAGTTGTAATAGGTTATAAGTTGTGTATGTGGATGAAAAAAAATAAATATTATATTACATGATTGGATTGAGGCCGTTCACGGATGAGGATAGCCTAAAACCAAGCAATAAATGGATAATATGGACAACAATATCGAATAATAAGCAGTTAAACAGTTCAATGAAAAGAATAATAAAATAAAATATGAACAAATCTAGTAATAAGCACCAAAAAAATAGTAAATTAACACCGTATATAGGAAGATTAGAAATACTTCCGCTTGAATAACCAGCGAGGGAGAGCACAAGCCCTGAGCTCTAACAGTCAGATTACAAGCGCAGTGAAAGTAATTAAAGGAGACTAGGGATGCGTAAAGTAGAAGCTAGATGCCATTTTCAGCTTACAATTAACCTATTTATAAAGCGCATAACACTACCAAAAATTCGCGTTTTTGCAACGGAAAAATCGGTTGCAAATCGGTCGCAAACTGCTGTTTTGCGACCGATTTTGTCCGTCGCAAAAACCTTGGTTGCAAAAAAATTTGTGACCGAAAATTGAATCCGTCGCAAATTTTTGACGGAAATTTCGGTCGCAAATAAATTTCCTTCAAAACATAAATTTTAAGATTTTTTTGAACCAGTTTTGAACCGGCCGGTCCAACCATCAAATTTGGTGGTTTGCGTCCAAGAGGGTTCGAACTCGGCACCTCCTGCACGCGGCTGCGCGCGTTACCACTGAACCAAACAATAATCTCATTATTTATATGTACTAAAAAATATACATATTTAAAAAAAAAAGAATTTTGCGACGGATTTGCGACCGAATTTTCCGTTGCAAAATTTAGCGACGGAAAATTCAATCGCAAATCCGTCGCAAAAATTTTGCGACGGAATATCCCGTCGCAATTCCGTTGTTAGTCCGTCGCAAAATCGCAACCCTTTTTTTTGGTCGCAAATCAGTCGCAAATTCGCAATTTTTTAGTAGTGTAGTATCTAGGGTTTTCTACTGATTTATTTGACCTAATAAATTTTACTGATTGATTTATTTTTTTAGACAGTTGTGATTTGTTTTTACTTATATATATGATGAGAGGTTTGCATATGTTACAACCTACAGGCTAATATTTATTCAACTGGTTGATTAATGGATCGATATTTTTCTTCCATAATGTAAACATATGTATCTACTATATACTACGAAAATGGTACCAAAAAATCAGTGTGATAATAATAATAATAATAATAATAATAATATACTCAAGAAGTTCTACACATTTTCCTCAAAGATTTTTGAAAAACGTGCAATGGGATAAGCTCGTAATTTGACTCACTTATTTATCTTGGTTGCTATTATTTTTATGATTTTGTTGGAATTATTAGTCTATTTTATGCATGAGTTGATATTATGAAGTATTATACTTGGTATGGTGATGTTTTGCAGAATTTTTGGACTAATAAGTGGACTAAAAGATGAAAGAACCGAGTTGAAAGAGTCTCGATTTCGACCGACACGAATTCGTGTCACTCGACGTCAAAAGAAGTATGAAGAAAGTGAGGAAGACCTCCAAGTCGACTGACGCAAGCTCATGTTGATCGACGTTGGAGGGGTCGAGATGACGTGGCTTCTATCTACTTCAGGATCGATGTGGATGGTCTGCATCGACCGACACAGGTTTACGTCAATCGATACGGAACTTAGAAAAAGGAAATTCAAAATAAATCGAGACATATTTTATTTTTAGTCCTAGATCTCAACAAATACATGTCCACACCTATATATATACCCTTGTATTTTCGACTTTGGGAGGATGAATTATTCAGTATTTAATTTTTAGAGTCTTGGGAATTTGAAGAAGACGAAACCCTTTATTTTCTTGTAAGTTCCTTTCTTTAATGCAATTCAACATGTTTTACTTTGGATTTCTATCTACGATGAGTGGTTAGAAACCCTAGCGGGTTCTAGGTATGAATAATCAATGATGAATGCATGTTAAGATTAATTAACTCAAATTGCATGGTTTTGAATTCCTGGTTTAATTTATAGAATCAAGAATTGGTGAAGGATTTGGAGATGAAATTAACTTTAGGTTTATAGTTATTAATCAAAAGACAGAGTGGAGTAGATTAATGATAGGAATAGGAATTCGAATACAACTAATTATTTGTCTCAAGAGGAAGATAATAACTTGTAGGGAATGGATCTGATAGTTTATTGAAGGTTGATTATTATAGTGGTCTTGAGGCCGATTGAATATATACAGTAACATAATAGTAACCTAGATTATAATTGTCTGACTCAGGAATTATAGTATATTAATATGATTTTCCACCATCGCAGAGTTAATTGAGTTGGGGTGTGTTTTGATTGATTATTTGCGCTCGAATATGTGTCCTTTAAATTTGTTTTCCAAAATCCTTTAATTTTTAGTATTGTTATCTTTACTTTAGAAAACCAAAATCCTGGTTTTCTGTTGACTCAAACAATAAATCTTAGGATTAATATAAGATAATTTCGTTGCACAATTCCTTGGGTTCGACTACTTGTGGGTAATTTATAAATTTATTTGTCACTGTATTTATAATTTAATTGTAAATTTTACTGTGATCCCAATGCTAAATAAAATATATTAAATAATTTCATGTTTTCCAATTATCTATTCATTTTTGTGAGATAATTATATTTTCAATTAATAAAATTTTTATTTATTATGTTCATCCTCCCATATTTCAAATTTAAACAATAACTATGATTTTTTACACAAGTTTAAATTCTAAATATTACAAAGTTTAGGATCTATACACTTTCATTAAAACGATGTATTTTGGACAATATGTAAGTTTGGTGATTCTTTACATATGAGATAACAATTAACATAGATGAATTAAATATATTTAAGCTAAAATATTATAAATTATAATAATTAATATGTTTAAAAGAAGTCAAAGTTATTCAATTATAACGAATTTAATATATAAATGCATATGTGATAGAAGCAGAAACGACCCAGTCACGATAAAACGTGAATAATTCAAAATATTATTGCTTAATGAAAAATCAACCCTAATGGGGATTTAAATACCCCAAAACTATATCTAAAATATCTTAAAGATATCTTTCCTAAATCAAATAAAATCAAACTATGAAATAAATAACGTATCCTAAAATAACTCTACCAAATCTAAGAAAATAAATAACTTAAATTAAAATAATTAAATAATCAGAATCAAGCTACGCCCACGAAAGTAGGCTCATGCCCTTTCCCGCCTACAAGGGTGCAAGTCCCCTCTTTCGAGTTGATCTCACGATTCTGCTTCATATCAACTCCAACCCCCTTCAAAACAACCTTGTCCTCAAGGTTGAAGTTCGGAAAATGAAGTGATCTCTTCGTTATGTTGTGTAACATCTGCACACCATTCTTATTGATTATATCAACCAGAATACTCCCAGATTTTATCTTTAAAAGTGCAACCAAGATCATTGAAAGATCTCGCTTAATTTGAATGGCTTCACCGTGCCCACTAGTCCCCGATGCACCTTTTATAAACGACAGCTTCAAGTAACCTCTTAAGGCCTCTTTTCGCTTGCTTATTCCTCATTCAGAATCCAGCAACTCATTCGATTTCCCCTCAACTGATTCCACATGACTGGTAAGGGGATGGCCTGATAACTTCTTCGATTTGTGGCATACTGCATTTGTCTTATCCTCATATGCAATTCCTTTGTCATTCACAATGTTAGATGCAAACTTCTCTTTACTAATTGACAGTGATGAGTAACGAGTCTTGGCAGAAGACTTGAACTTCGCAAATTCCTCCTTTCCTCCCATAGTGTAATGCTTCAGCTTTTCCTTAAATTCAACTGCCTCAAGGTGCAATTCTCCTCGTATTGCAGTTGTAGACATTTTCGATTCATTATAGAAGCGTTTGCCTCCTCCATCGTGCCGCTGTCTGGTTCCCAGCATGTCGCAGCCCCCTGCCTTGCCACCACTGCGACTGCCAACTTCCCAGGTGGAATAGTGTGCAATTGGAATTGTTGCTCTGCACGAGCGACCCATCCCATAAGCTCCACCCCGCTGAACACTGACAAGGACATCTATCCCCCCATCGCACTCTCCCCGTCCAGATGCCACTTTGCTTCACCTGTGCCCTTCATCCTAGTCTCGTCTCGTCGCGTATTCGTTCCTCAAGCATCCAGGGGCTAACCGCTGCCAGCTAACCACTCACCCCCAGCCGCGCCCAAATGTTGCGGCTCCTGCCCACACATATGTCCTCTCTCCGATTTGTGTTGTCCACGCTTAGATTTGTGCGTCCAATGCCCACGCCGCCAGCAGTCGCCGCTGATGCACCACTTGCACGACCCGTGCGCTCACCGCTGCTCGTGCACAATGTGCCTTCTGCACGTGCACACGTGCAGTCTCCGGCATTCAGCGCACCGTTTTCTGCGCACGCACCCGCCGCTGCTGTGCCGCTTGCGCCCAGACCTGCACAACCGTCGCTGACGCTGCCCACATTCATCACTGTTGCACTGCTCGCACCAACTGTGCCCAGGATGTCGTTTATGCACGTGCAACTGTCGTTTCCCCGAGAGCCTGCATTCCTATCACGGCTCCTGCACCTGCAGTGATGACTGTTGTGCTGCCGTCTCCTCCCAACCGTGCCCAAGATGTCGTTTATGCATGTACAATTGCCGTTGTTGTTTCCCTGACATCCTGCGTTCCTGTCGCAGCTCCTGCACCAGCGATGGCGACTGTTGCGTCGTCGTCTTCTCCTTACCCGCGCCCAGACCCTCAGCGCCTTTCGCGCTTCCAGCCTTCGCAGCGCCTCCTGCGCCCAACGTGCTGCTCATAACTGATGCACCGTGCGCCTGTGCTGCACCTCCAGCACGTGCACCCTCCTCTGTGGACTTCCCGGCAGTCACCGCGCCTCCAGTCGCGGAACCCCGATCTCGCGATCCAAGGATCGCCTCAGATAGAGCGGCAATTATTGCCGCATCATCTGCCAATTGTGCACCCTGCGCTTTCAATTTCTCCATTGCCACCGCATGGGCTGATTTCCGCCTATCCTGTTGATCGCTCGTAGAGCTTGTCATTCCGGCGAGAACAGGATCCGGCAGGTCGAACCAATTGATAGAAGCATAAATGACCCAGTCACGATAAAATGTGAATAATTCAAAATATTATTGCTTAATGAAAAATCAACCCTAATGGGGATTTAAATACCCCAAAACCATATCTAAAATATCTTAAATATATCTTTCCTAAATCAAATCAAATCAAATAAAACTAGGAAATAAATAACTTATCCTAAAATAACTCTACCAAATCTAAGAAAATAAATAACTTAAATTAAAATAACTAAATAATCAGAATCAAGCTACGCCCACGAAAGTAGGCTCATGCCCGTTCCCGCCTACAAGGTTGGAAGTCCCCTTTTTCGAGTTGATCTCACGATTCTGCTTCATATCAATATGTTATTTTCTATTGAAAAATATTTGTTCTTATTTATCTGATAAATACAATTTATATTTTATAGGAATATATCCTTATTTAGTACTCCTTCCGTCCCGACTTAATTGTTCCGGGTTGACCGGGCACAATAACTAAGAAGTGTGAGTGTAGAGTAAGTTGAGTGAAATTAATATTTTATTGCTGAGTGTGAAAAAGTTACATTTTTTAGTAATAGGTCAATTGAGCTGGGACAGACGAAAAAGGAAAGTGGGACAATTAAGTTGGAACGGAGGGAATATTTCTTATACAATTTTTAAAATTTTAAAATATTTTTCTTAATATATACATAAAATATAGAGAAAATATTTTAAAAACCCAAAAAAATTAAACACATTATGAAAATACTCAAAAAATTAAACACATTCAAAAAATATCTATTTTTGACTTTTTGGACATTGGGATTGAGTTTTTGTTAATTCGAGAACATAATTGTGGTCATGATGTTGAAATCATCACTTAGACCACCCACTGTGGTTTAGGTTGTTAGTACAATGTGAGAATCTTAAATTTTTAAGATCCCCACCTCATCCCAATTTATACATGTGGAGGAGTGAGAGAGATGAGTTGGTAGAGAGAGAAGAAGGATGAGATCTTAAATAAGATCCCAATTCTTATCAAATTTGTGGTCCAATCTTACTCGCGCGTGCACCACACGCGGGCTACGATTGGCGGGTGCACCACACGCGCCAGCACCGCGTGTGGGCACGCACACCATCCTTTTTCTTTTTCTTTTTCTTTTTTCTTTTTTCATTTATTTTAATAATTGAATTGTTTTTTTTTCTTTTGTTTTAGATTTTATTTATTTATTTATATTATAAAATATTATATAAAACCTATTTTTTATATTAAATATTTATCTTGTTTAGTTTTAATTTCATTAAACAAATTTTATTATTTATCTATTTAAGCTAATAATTTATAATTTAATTAGTTAATTACTATATTTTATTTACCTATATTTAATAAAACAAATATATATATATATATATATATATATATATATAATATTAAGTAATTGTTATGACATGTGGGACCCATGAATAGTATAAAGTAAAAAGTAGATGAATAAAAAAATGATAGTGAATGTTGATGTGGCTATTTATGAAATATGAAATGATAATAATTATCGATGTGGCGCACATGTGGCGTGATCTTAAATTTTTAAGATCCCACCACTGTTAATGCTCTTAGAGATTGTGGAGTACGTGGAGCATGATGTGGAAAGAAAAAAAAATGAAAATTGGCAAAGCAACAACACCCGGATGTGATCTGCAACTCTCTGCAACCCAACAATAAAAGTAAAGTGATCCAACCAGAAGTTGTCAAGTGTCAGCTTCTGGTTGGATGGTTATATATAATGTATTTTCATTTTAAATTGCAAAAAAAATGTATAATTTATAAAAAAAGTTATATAAAATTTATATCAAAATTCATCATTTTTTTTTCTCTATAAATAGAGCTCAATATTGATGTATTTTCACAAACAAACAATTTTTTTTCTTTTTCTTGCATTATTTCTTAAATTTTCCAATTTTGAATTTATGGATCCCAAAATATTTTTTCAAACCTCAAAATTATCCAACCTTCTACAATTATCCAAATTCCGAAAGTTATCCCAACTCCCAAAATTATCAAAACTCTGAAATTTATCCTAGCTTCCAAAATTATTTAAACTTTGCATCATATCAGAATTTTCAAAATTAATATAAATAATATATATCAATAAAATAGAGTAGAAATAAAAAAGATTGTAGGTTGTTGAAAATCATTATAGTGAATAAAAATTGAATTAGGTTGTGGGTTGTATATGTGAAGCAGAGAGAAATTTAAAAAGTTGGATTGTTGAGGTTGTTATAGTGGATAGCCTTACAATCATATCACCAAATTTTTAAATAAAAAAAAAATTATTCTTGTGAGTGGGCTGGTGTCGCGTGACACCGGCCGAATCACATGAATAAAAAAAATAATTTTTTAAAATTATTTTGATTGTGGTCGGTGTCGGGTCTGTGTCATGGTCCGACACCGACCTTCTTTCTCTTCAATAAAAATATATTTTAATCAAAATATTTCAATCAATTTTATTTTTTTTGAAAAAATTTATAACAGAATTCTGAAAAAATTATCAGAATAGTACAATGGGTATTTTTTGAATGTATAAATATTTTGGGTATTTTCATAATACATATCGTAAAAATGGATATTAATAAATTATCTTATATTAAAATTTAAATATAAGTATAAAAAATATTTACGGGATAATAATAATAATAACATAATTTTGAATCGAGAGTGTTAATTTTGCATCGTTTAAAATTGACATGCATCTGCATTAAATGTGGAAACCTAACGATACGACGACAAAATAAAGGATCTTAAATTATTATGGATGGGCTGTCTTTTTTCTATTGAAATCATGTCTCTCACGATATGGACTGTTATTAAGTTACGAAGTTAATAATCATGAATCCATAATAATTATTTGAGTGAGACATCATTTATTTGGACGTATGTTTTGTTCGTTTACATAAACATGTAATTCATTAATGAGGAAGCGACAGCTTCAGCTGCTAAATATAAGTTAAGTTTACTAAATTTAGAGTTAAAGCGTGGATATATAATGAAATCTTGGGGTTCATCCATAATTAGGTAAATGATGAGAGATATAATTCTAAGATTGATGGACCTATCACCTATATATTGAGTGGAGACTTTTTTAACCATGCTAATGCTGGAAATTTAGGGACTTTATTGTAAAATTTTGAAGTGAAATATTTAATTTTGTTGAAATTAAATATTATTAAATTAATCTACGGGATGGCTAGATGATCGTCGTATATTTATTTTCTCAAATTCGATTTCCAATGAGTGAGAAATGAATCCACGAAGTGACACGGTTGGTGGGATAATTACATAAGATGGTTATGTAATAAATGGTGTCAACATGGATTAATTACATTAATTAATCAATGTATATAAACCATAATTGTAGTGGTGTGTAATAACAAGGTATGCAATGTATGTGGTACAAGGTGGCGTCGCCGCCGCTCGCCCCGCCTCGGCCTCCAGCCTCAGCCTTAAAGCGCCCGCGACCTGTGTCCTGATTTTCGGTTATTGACAATTGGTCTTTGGGCCCTAGGCTTGGCTTGGCCCGCTCGTTACTTATCTTTTTTGTGCACACGAAGCATGTGACGTGGTTGACGAGTCAGATGCACGTGTTGTAAATGTGTGGCAACAATTTCAACACGTGGTCAAACACACCATGCGCCCGCCCGGGACATGTGCGCCCGTTACCATCGTGTCTCCCGCCTGTAACGGCTCGAGTCAATGGTGTCTTGATGGCCTGCGACCATAATCAATAGGTTCCCCAATGTAGAACATGCCTATAAATAGGCATACATGTGACGACCCAACGCCGGAGCATGGAGTGATCGCCGGTGCATGAGAAGCACGGACAATGAGCGGCTCCTGTAAGACTTCCGATAGGTGTGCGGAGGGTGACATGAATGAATGGAGCCACACCGGAATGAGAGGGATTCTGGCTACGCAAGAATGAAAGTGCTTAAAGGATTTGATTGTGCTACTCATACCAACATGGTGCATCATCTTTTCCGGCACCCATTCTAGAAAAACTTCAATGTTAAGCGTGCTTGACTTGGGGTAGAACTAAGATGGGTGACCCCCTGGGAAGTTTCTCAGGGTGCGTGTGAGTGAGGACAAAGCACGCTGGAAAGGACTTGTGTTGGTTTGTGGGGTCAGCCGTCAGTCTGGAAGCCGGTCCAGGCCATTGGTGGGTAACGTGGCCGACCTCGGGTGAGCTCGTTCGGGCCCTGGGGCCGGGGCGTTACAATACATAGGAAAATGTCTCCGGTTACCATACATAGTCAGATTACTGCATCTTTTCCCTGAAATTACTGCAACTTTTCATAGCTTCTCAGGCCCGAGCTACTCAGTTTTTACCTTGATTCAGTTCACCGAAGCTTTTACAACTGTGGTGCTGCCTCGTAGAAGACAAAAAAAAATTACCCTTGGGGACGATCGCCGGACAACGAGCATTACGTTGACGAATTCGTCTTACGGGAAAAGGGACTCCTCAGCTCGGTTATTTTATTTAATTTTATTTATTCTCGCATCCCCAATACTTGCAGTTTTACTTATAAAAAAATGCATCAATATGCATACTTTGTTGCAATATTATGAGACTTGTACCACAAATTATTCAACAGTTAATAATTTGAGAATATTTGTTGGTTACGGTAAACTCAAAATCTCACATTAGTTAGAGAATGAATGAATGAATTCTTATTATATAAGAGTATACATAACTCCTATTAGTATGAGCATAGACGAACCTACGCTCGAGGGGGCTCCAACACCCCCAATCCGAATTTTTATTTCATTTTTATAGTAATGTTATCCGATATTTTGTAAGATAGCTCCCCGCATAAATAAGCAAAATCGGATGAAAATAAAGAAAAAATGGAATATGATTGAATTCAAGTTAAGATGGGAGCCAAAAAAAAATCCAAACCAACTCCTTCATAATTTTCTGGATCCGCCACTGAATATAAAATCTTTTATATTAAGAGTTTTTAGCGTCTTTGACAGAGACAATAAGGACCAACATTTCATGACAGGGGTGGTAAGGACTAGCATACATGTAAACATTAGAAGTAATTGAACAATTAAAATTTATCCATTTTTGAAAAATATTTTGAAGGATCTAATATATCAGATATTGATTGTTATTTAAAAGAAAAAATCAGTTTAAACTTAAAGTACATATTTTATTTTATTGTTTATATTATTATAAGAGAGGTAAGATCAGGTGAGAAAAAAATTTCTATGTGAAAAAAAAATTAAATCATATCCATTATATCTTAATAAATCAGTGGTTGATATATAATGAAGCAACAACCACACAATCAAGCAATATACTCCCTCCGTCCCTGTCAAATTGTCCACATTTGACCGGACATGATAACCAATGCATGTGAGAGGTAGTGGATGGTAGTGGGATGAATATTTTATTGATGAGTGTGAAAAATTTACTATTTTAGGAAAGTGGACTAATATTGTGGGACATACGAAAAAGAAAATGTGGACAATTTACTTGGGACGGAGGGAGTAATAATTAAGCAACAACTAAAACACTAGGGATGTCAATTTAGCCCGAAACTCGCGGGTTAACCCGATTAACCCGAGTCAAAATACGGGTTAGGGTCGAAATATCTTGGCTCGAAAAAAATTTAACCCAAATAACCCGAGGCCTGATAGGGCTAAGCCCGAACTCCGATGGATTGGCTCGATTAACTCAATTATTTTTTTAATTAATATATTTATCATAATTATAATACTAAAATCTACTTCTGATATTTAAGATCATATTTATTAATTAAATTTTAAATTATATAATTGTATTTAGTTCGAATAGTATTCAATACATTATTAAGTTTATTTATTTATGAAGTTGTTACATATTCAAATATTGTTAAAATAAATAATAATATATTTTTAATAGTTAAATTTATCATTATATAAAAATTTGTGATGTGTTTTGCATTTTTTATAAGAGATAAGTAATATTCTGTTAATTTTAGTTTTTAAAATGTTAAAAGAGTGAAAAGATATTAAATATTAAATATAATTAATAAATTCATTGGCTCGACGGACTAGCCCGAAAATCGATGGGATAGGCTAGGGTCAAGTTTTTTTATTCCGAAAAAATTTCAGTCTGATTTGACCCGGATCGATTAACCCACAGCTCGATAGGACTGACCTGAAACCCGACGGGTTAGCCCGATTGATATCCTTATAAAACACAATAAAACAACGACTAAAATACAATTAAACAATGTGATTACATAATCAAGCAACTCTCACTTTCTCACAGTGAGATTTTTCTTACCGCAGTCGCTCCCATTTACAAGAAAATTTTATTTTGATTAATTTACCGTTAAAATCTTCGAAATGAATTGTTTAGTACTCCATCTGTCCTATTTCAATTGTCTCGCTTTTCATTTTCGTACTATCTCATTTTAATTAATTATCTTATTTTTAAAAACAATAATTTATTCTAAACTCAGTGTCTTTGTTATACATAACTTCTATCAATTTTCATGTGTCTGATTTCTATAAATGTTATACATAACTTCTATCAATTTTCATGCATTATCATATTTCTCTCTCTCTCTCTCTCAAAATTTCAAGTGATCACCTCACTCTGTTTGAGAATCATGAAGGTGAGCGTGAAGGAGTCGACGCTGGTGAAGCCAATGGAAGAAACGCCCAACGGCAGTTTGTGGCTGTCAAGCTTGGACTTAGTAATGCCGGCCACCTACCATTCCCGCAGCGTCTACTTCTTCCGCCATGACGGCTCCGCCAACTTCTTCGACGCGGCGGTGCTCAAGGCGGCGCTAAGCAAGGCCCTGGTCTACTTCTACCCGTATGCGGGGAGGCTGAGGAAGGACGACAACGGCCGCATCGAGATCGACTGCAACAATGAAGGGGTGTTGTTCGTGGAGGCGGAGTGCGACGGCACGGTGGCGGACTTGGGCGGTTTCACCCCTAGGGACGACGTCAGCCTCATCCCTAAAGTCGATTATTCTCAGGGAATCTCGACATTCCCACTTTCTCTATTGCAGGTAATAATATCATGGTAAATTTTATTTTATGTATGAGCTTTATTTTCTTTTGTTTGCAATATATAACATGCAACAAGGCGGATCTAGTAAGAGTGACTTTTCTTGGATGGAATTGAGTTTAGTTGAGTTTGTCATACTCAAGTCCCACATCGAGAAGACAATGAAAGATTTTCTTGGATATAGGACTCTGCGTAACTTTCTTTAGTATAAAGCTTATTGAGAATAGTCCAAAAATAAAAATGTAAAAGCTTAAGAAGAAATATGAAATTCTAATTAAACCCTAAATTAACAAAAAACATATTGGATACGGAATAGTACATACATATTTATATACATGAGGGAAGCGGATCTGGTGAGAAAAATCCCTCCTCAAGAAAGTGAGAATATTGTTGTTGATTGTATATACACGAGAGAGATGAAATACGTAAAATTTCTTATAATGAATTGTGATTTTTTTTTTCAGCCATATCTTGAGCAAACTTATCTGTTCCGGATTGCAAAATTGAATTACATTGTATTATAATTAAGCAGTTAACTCGGTTCAAATGCGGCGGAGTGAGTCTAGGTGTGGCAAGCGAGCATCACGCCGCCGATGGAATCGCCGGCCTTCACTACATCAACACTTGGTCCGACATCGCTCGCGGCGTAACCACCGTCACGCCGCCTTTCTTGGACCGCCGTGTCCTCTCCGCGCGCAGCCCGCCGCAGCCGCAGTTCCCGCACATCGAGCACCAACCCCCTCCATCCCTCAAAACCCCTCTCGAATTCACCGACGACACCACCTCATTCCGAATATTCGGCTTAACTCGCGATCAGATCGACGCCCTAAAGGAAAAATGTCGACACGGCGGCGGCGGCGACGACGACGGAGGGAAGAAGAGGCGCCACTACACCACGTACGAGACGGTGGCGGGACACGTCTGGCGCACCGCCTGCCTGGCTCGCCGGCTGCCGCGCGATCAGGAGTCCAAGCTGCAGCTCCCGGTGGACGGGCGGCCGAGGCTCCGCCCTCCGCTGCCGCCGCACTTCTTCGGCAATGGGGTGTTCTACGCGACTGCAGTTGCTTCATACGGCGAGATGGAGAGTAATCCGCTGCGGTTTGCGGTGGGGAAGGTCCACGAGGCGGTGGCGCGTATGGAGGACGATTACTTGAGATCGGCGGTGGACTATTTGGAGGTGCAGCTGCCGGCGTCGCGAGGCATCGTGCGCAGCGGAAACAACGTGAAATGCCCGAACTTGGGCATCACGAGCTGGACCCGGCTGCCGTTTTACGAAGCGGATTTCGGGTGGGGGAAGCCGGTTTATGCTGGACCGGGCGAAGCCATGTTTGAAGGGAAAAGCTTCGTTTTTGCTGATCCTCAAAATGAGGGGGGAGTGTTGTTTGCAATCACACTGCTCAAACCTCATATGAAGCTCTTTGAAAACCTCATTTATGATATTTGAATCCTTCTACAATGGTTTTTTAATGCTTAATTATTAATTTTAATAATTATTTTTTATAAAAATAAAAATTATGTACAATTCAATATATTATACTTCATCCGTCCCGATTATTTGGTCCATCTTTCCTTTTTGGTATGTCTCATATGTATGGTCCACTATCTAAATTTAGTATTATTTTTTATATAAGTTTAAAAAGATACCCTTGAACTATATTGTAAATGACGCACAATTAATAGGATTCATTATTGATAGTTATTGCTAAATAAGGGTAATTAGGGAAGTTTGTTCAAATATTTAATACATTCATAAATGATTTTTGACATTCGTGCAAGTTGAAACTGGACCAAATAATTGGAACGGAGAGAGTAATTGATTTTTAAAGATAAAAATCAATTTTTAATAATTTTATAAAAACAAAAATTATAATTATCAATTAATCAATTTTACTAATAAGATTTTAGTTAAAAACTAAAATATAACATTATAAACAATGATAAATTAACATTATAAAAGTATATTAAATCAAAATTAATAATATTGAAACATCAAAAGTGGAATAGAAGGAGACATGTGTTAAAATATCTATTACAAGAATCATTATTTCAATGCTCAATGCCTCTTATTGAGACATAATACTAAAATTAAAGTTTATTTTAAATAGAAATTATTATTAACTTTTGGATAAATTACGTGATTGATTGAGATAAAAAAATATATATATTAATTACTAAAGAACATAACTTCTAAAATTATTATATATATTTAAAAATAATTAAACATAAAATTAATAAAAAACATTTACTTTTAAGAATTTAAAATATAAGTTTATTTTATTTAACATATAAATCTGACTTTGGTAACAAAAAGACACAGATTCGCAACCAAACAATAGAAAAACCAAATACTAAAGCTGCAATAAATTAATTTAGATCGATGTGTTGTTGGGTTATACTCCCTCCGTCCCAAATAAATTGTCCACATTTCATTTTTCGTATGTCCCACAATATTAGTTCACTTTCCTAAAATAGCAAATTCTCTACACTCATCAATAAAATATTCATTCCATTAACTCTCACTATCACTCACAAACATTGGTTATCGTGCCCGGTCAAATGTGGACAATTTGACCGGACGGAGAGAGTAATAAAATTAAATATCCAAATTTCTACCACGACAGCTGGACACCAATCCATTGGGTTGATGGGAAAGCACATGTATTAATCAAACTTTATTTATTTATTTTTTTGTCTGGGTGGAGATCTGTGTTAGAATTTTGGAATTTAAGAAAGCATTAATTGCAATTAATTAGTTAATTATATAAATTATATAAATTCATTTCTAATTTATTATGAGTTTTTTTATAATAATTTAATTATGATTTCAAATATTATCCGTAACTC
>JAPKLW010002221.1:0-47271 GCA_026898455.1 Plectranthus barbatus
TAAAGATTCTCTTTTTGAAACAAAAGTAAATCATTTTATCCATTAATAATTATTTGAAATTGATGTCGACTCTTATTTGTGCCTCGTGAAATAATTATAGACAAAAACAAAACTCTGTCACCCTACACTAGTTGAGAAACCTATTTCTCAATTCTTACCACTAGCGATTTATACAACTCACATTGTCGTTATCTTTTCTCTTTTTGTTGTTTGTGCACATCAAACTCCTCTTCTTGTATTAGGGAAATTTATAAATTTTATTCTATATTATGGAACAATTTGTTTATCCTAAATATTTTTTTAGAGAATTATGTTTTAATATTTGATAAATTAAAAAATTTAACTATAAATTTTTATATTAAAAAATCTCACAATAATGTTTACTTTTATTAGTAAAAAATATCTAAGTTATTCACACGATTATAAGTATGCTAGATCACAAATTAGTAAAAAGGATTAATTCACTGTAACCATAATTTATTTTTTATAACATGTGATTCAACTTATTTTTAATATTGTCATTCATATATGGCATTTTTAATTAATAAATGTTTACTATTATGAACTATATAAGTTTTAATGATATGTCATAAACCTTTTTGAGCTCGATTTATATAGAAGTTGATAAGTAGATAAACTTCTAGTCTAGATCAGTTCGACCTAACTTAGTTTAAGGCATTGCAAGTTGAGGAAACCATACTGGGAACTGAAGTCAAAGACGAAGTCCGAACAACTCTCAATTGAAGATAAAGAGGCTACATTTGAAATCGGTACATTATAGAAAGTTGATTAGATCAGTTCCTGACCGTTCGAAAAGGTCATATATCCAATTGTCAATGAGAACAATTGAGGAAGATCTAAGGTTGACTAGAATCATCTCTGAGATAACTTATCCAAGAAGATTTAATATGTCGGAGAAGTGTCCAACCAATATAAAATTTATTGGGTAAATATTTGTCCAAAGGTGACTTCATCAGAGAAATTGGGAAGTAGGACAAACAATTACTTTTTAAGCATGGAAGAGCGCATTGATGTGTCCAACAGAGTTATTCTATAGGCATACTATAAATAACCCTTAGTAGAGCAGAGAAACAACTTTTTGAGATCTCATAATACAAATCTTCTGATTCCATAGAAACCTCAAAAAACTGTCAAGACTCAACATTCTCATATCCATTCCTCTAGAAATCACGAAAGATCATTCTTCAAAAATTCTATTTCTTTCGTTCAGCTATAGCACGAGACCGGCTTGATTCTACAAGAGAAAAAGTGCTGAAAGATCATCCTTGCTAGGTGATCTAGAAGTATAGTTTATCACAAGAAGTGTGGACGAACCCAACAATATTGTCTTGTAACTAGAAGAAGCTAAACTTTCCGTCTACAAAGGTTTCTCGTTTTAAAGTCCATACAATCTTCAATAGTGCATTTCCTTCCTACCAACAACCATTGTTGTAAAAACCCCCATCTAGGACCGCCTAGGCCCCGTTTAGGTGCTAGGTGATTCCCAGCCGAACCAAATACCCTTAAATCTTTTTGTCTAATCAATTTGGCGAGTAATCGGCGCTTAGGCACCGTCTAGGCCACCTAATTCACTTAGGTGCTGGTCTAGAAGACCGATTAAGCTCGCTACGCGCCACTTAGGTGGCCGACTAAGTGGGCTACCTGTTGTTTAATAAGTTCAGACGATCTAATTTTTATTTTTTTTAAAAAAATAATTAAAATTAATAAAATATTAATTTTTATTTATTGATAAATAAATATATATTATAAACATCAAATATAAAAAATTATTTTACCGATTAATTGTTGCCTAGAAAATGCCTATGCCCCGCCTAAACCTCTTAGGCATTAGGCCCGTGCACCTACGTTTTCTACAACCATGCCAACAAGAAGAAGAGTGGATGTAGGGATATTGAGATGCCGAAACAATGTAATCCTTTTGCTTTTTTGCTGCTTTCTTTAATCGTTATTATTACTCTTCATTCCAAGCTTTGAAACTCACTAGTTCTCAACAAGAAAGTATATATGAATATTGATTAAAATCTGCTTAACATATTTTAAGACAAAATATATCGCAACTCAAACCAGATCCACCAGTTATAAACATGCTTCCACATATTTAGTTTCACGCATTTTCTGATTGGTTAACTGACTGCGTATATTTTAGTTAACTACACATTTGGGACTACAACAGTACATCTTCATCGGAATATAATTCCCAGTAGAAAAAAATCGAAGTAAATTTCAGAATTGACCGATAATACATTAAAATAAAATTATAACTTTTCCTTATATAAAATCAAGCAAACAGACCATTTTTCATTAGTTGTTTCGATCACACTACTGTGAAATACAATCTAGTTGGATTATAAATAGAATCGAACCATCTAAATAGTAAATTAGAAATTTATAAAAATTCAAATTAAATCATCAATTAAATGCTCAATATTTCTTTTAAATACAAACCTAAAAAAAAAAGAAAAATTCTTTTTTAATATTTCACAACACACTACACATAATTCATAATTAAAATCCAAAAATCTAGTATATAAACATATTTTGCAACTTTAAAGCATAAGCCTAATTAAAAAATTAATAATATAAAAATAATTGAACTTTGGATTGGTTCTGGTTGAACTAAATCCAATGCCCATCAAACCAAATCGAACTAAAACTATAATTTAATTAAAAAAATTTCGAACTTTATTAATCTAAAACCAAAATCATTTTTCAATCAAATTAAAATCACTCAAAATCTTTAATTTCGATTCAATTTGCAATTAACGGTTGAATCTGCTCACCCTTACGAAGCACTTAGATTTCATGTTAGCACAGCTTAAGCACAAAATAATGTGAGTGAAAAGCGTTTAACTCTATTTATACAAGTATGAATTTCCTATCCACTCTCAAAGAAAATTGTTTTTTTTTTTTATATAATTTTTATTATTTCATGGAATTGTCGAAAATATGTGGTGCTTTGCCGTAGAAATAAAATTATATGGGTGAAATATTTTTGGTTGAAGTATATTGGATATTGTTATCCTTTAAAAATTTGATGCAAACTATTTAAATGAGAATGGATATCTCCAACATTACTCGAACATATGATCGACTAATCACAAATAGAATAATTTAATTATTATGATTCGACTTCGATCTAGATATTATATTGATATATTCATCTACTCTCACCACTACTACCCAACTCTTCAGAATTAACAACTATCAAGGATGGTAGTACCATAGTGGTAATTAAAAGGCCAAAAATAAAAGGATATGGGCTCTATTAATTATATCCTTCAATAAGTAAGAAAAAAAGCCCAAATTAAAAGAATATTTAAGAGCAGTTTTATGGGTCAGTCCAATTGAACATCATTGATTCAATCGATTTTTTCGGTCTTACAAAGTTTTTGTTGAAAATAATTCATTTCTTATACTCCCTCCGTTCCGATTATATATTCCACTTTAATTTTGCATATTTGTCAAAAAGTATTTAATATTTAAACAAACTTCCAACATTATCCTTATTTAAAGCATTAATTAATCTCTCATTTTTATAATATTACATTTAATATTCTCATTTTCCAAAATTATTGAGGGATATAATGGTAAATAACCATATAAAAACAATACCAAATATAAAAACTGGACTATATAATTGAAACACCCTAAAATAGTAACCCGGACTATATAATCGGAACGGAGGGAGTAATTTATAAGTGGAAAAGTGTTCAACACAAATAAATAAAAGAAATTTAAAATAAATCTTCAATCATATACTACCTCCGTCCCGGATCATTAGTCTTGTTTCATTCCGGCACAGATACCAATGCGAGTGAGATAGAGGAAATTAGTATTTTATTAATGAGTGTGTATTAATTTCCATTTTAGGAAAGCAAGACTAATGTTTGGGACAGACGAAAAAGGAAAACATGACTAATGTTATGGGACGGAGGGAGTAATATTTTTAGTTTCTTCTAGTCAAAATTAATATTCACTATATTTGAACCGATCAAAATTGGTGAAAACCGACTGATAAAAAATGTAAGAAATTAGATTTTTGCAATTTAACACTAAATGCATACCATATATTTAAATAATAAAATGTAATGTATACAATAATTAATTTTCTTTATATTAATTATTATTATTATTTTTTTATAAAAAAAGGTCATTCAATAGACGGAGAAGAAGTTGTAGAGCAGAAAGGTGGAGACTGGCGGACTACTCGAAGCTAACTAAAAACCGACTCTCCCTCGCCATCTCCGCCCCCACCTTCATATCATCTCTCTTCTCACACATTTTCACAAACACCTACCACGCATCTTCACTTCTTCACCGCATTCCTCCCATTTCGCCGCCGCCATGGTACATTCTCTCCAGTCCGGAATCCCCTCCATCTCTTTCTCCTCCTCTCTCTCCTCCACCTCTCCGCTCCTCCGCCCCTCCGCACTGTTCCTCATACCCCGATCCACCCGCGTCCCATTCGTCCAGGCGAAGATTCGCGAGATTTTCATGCCTGCTCTCAGCTCCACTATGACCGAGGGCAAGATCGTCAGCTGGGTTAAGTCCGAGGGAGACGTCTTGTCAAAAGGCGAATCTGTCGTCGTCGTCGAATCCGATAAGGCCGACATGGACGTGGAGACGTTCTACGACGGGATATTGGCGGCCATCGTTGTTAATGAGGGCGAGTCGGCTCCCGTAGGTGCGGCAATTGGGATTTTAGCCGAGACCGAGGACGAGATTGTTGAAGCTAAGGCCAAAGCGGCGGCTCAGTCGTCTTCGGCTGCCCCAGCAGCGGTGGAGGCCGCTCCTGCCGCTGCTGAATTGGAAGCTCCCGCTCCCGCTCCCGCTCCCGCTCCTGCAGCTACTGCTGCTCCCGCTACGCCGGGGAAGGTGGCGGCGACGCCGTATGCTAAGAAATTGGCAAAGCAGCATAAGGTGGATATTAACAAATTGGCGGGGACTGGTCCGTTTGGTAGGATAACGCCGAAGGATGTGGAGAAGGCGGCTGGGATCACGACAACGCCGAAGGCTAGTGTGGCTGCACCAGCGGCCTCTATTTCTGCGCCGACTGCGGCTCCTCCGAAGGCTGCATCCAGTTTCCCTGAGATTCCTGGATCAAATGTGGTGTCTTTCACTACAATGCAGGCCGCTGTGTCGAAGAATATGGTGGAGAGTCTTAGTGTGCCGACTTTCAGAGTTGGCTACCCGATCGTTACCAGTGCCCTCGATGCTCTCTATGAGAAGGTACATTTCTTGAAATTTTGTTAGTTCTGGTTGACAATTTGCGATTTAATTTGTTAAAGAAGATGGATGTTACAAAATTCAGGTATTACTGTTCTTGGGATATTGGATTTTTATATTGATTAATGGAGGTTTTGTTGTTTAGGAACTGTTAAACCTAAAAAGAGTATTATAGCTTGTTGAGTTCAGGGATGATCATTATATCTAGAAATTAACTTTTGACTTAATCGGTGTCTCGTTATAATAATCTCAATTATATTAGTCGCTTACAGTTTGATTTAGCCATGTTACTAACAGCATAAGTGAGAGAATAGTCATTGATGAAAGATGCTCAGAGGTCGAGTTTAAGTTGTATTCTTTTAAATCCTATAAATCCCTAATCATCAAATTAGAGACCTCCAAAATCTTGAGGCTTCTGTAGACCTATATTGGTTTAGGGTTTATAATGTTCATAAGTTTTCTACTTTTAAAATTCTTTTCTCTCTAGCTTAGATTTGTAGGGAGATTAGGATAAACACTGTCATTTAAATATTGCTAGCAAATTACATTTTTAATTTTCTTTTTTAAAAGAAAATGAGTTACAATATTAAATTAGGGCTAGGGAGGGTTCGACCCTAGGTCTCTCATCTACTTAGGGGTGAGGGGTATCATTAAGCTACAACACCTTTGGTATTTTCATTGTTCTTTATGCTGGATGGGTGTCATTGACTTGTAATACGTCATTGGAATTGGCTATGTAAGCAGTGCCTAAAGAAAAATAAGTACGAAGAACACCTCTATAGTTCAAGTACAAAGAACAAACTCATTTTTTGAAAGCTAAAATAAGAGGATTATTTTTTAAATGATAGGTGAAGCCGAAGGGTGTAACCATGACGGCGTTGTTGGCAAAAGCTGCAGCTATGGCCTTGGTTCAGCATCCTGTGGTGAATGCTACTTGTAAAGATGGGAAAAGTTTCACTTACAATAGCAGTATAAATATTGCAGTGGCTGTGTCTATCAATGGTGGATTAATCACCCCTGTCCTCCAGGATGCGGATAAGGTACAACTCCTATGCGTGGAGTAAATATTTCATTCTTCTAGCATGTTCTGGTTTTGAGAATGAGTATGTGCTGAAGTGTTAGATGGCAATGACTTGTTTGGTGTTGATCATAGTTGGATCTCTACCTGTTGTCTCAAAAGTGGAAGGAACTCGTTGAGAAGGCTAGGGCCAAGCAACTTCAGCCACACGATTACAACTCAGGTAACTAAACAGAGTGAAAGTTGTCTTACATTTCAGCAACTTGTGCATGCACTTTTGGAACTAATAAGACAACTAAGTTTGATGTTTTCTTCACATATAGGAACCTTCACATTATCAAATTTGGGCATGTTTGGAGTAGATAGGTTCGATGCTATCCTTCCCCCTGGCCAGGTGAGCAAGGAGATCAACATTTTGTGATAGTTTACTGTTTACCAAAATATTATATGCTTCATCTCTTATCATCTTTTTACCTCTCTTGATCCTTTTCCTCATGAGGAGTACCTGGAAATGGTTTCCTTTTATCAATATATATTTTTTTTTCATTGTTTGTAGTTTAGTTTCACACTTTCTCCTTCTAATAGGAGTCGTGATTTTCCCTCTCCACAAGTGGAAGTTTTTCTCCATCCTCTTATTGAAGTATCTTTATCTGAGATATTTGATAATATAATCTTTTGGAATGTATTTGGCCGATCACTCCTTATGAGATTTGTATATCTGGTAGGAGTTGGATCTATTGTTGTCAGTTTCCAAATTCCCATTGGAGAGCAAGTAGTTACATTTCAGTTTAGATTTGCAGTGCATTGATATAAATTTTGGGAATTTGACGGCTATTCTTGGATTGGTTATTTTTGCAATATGTATTTGCAGTATTATTTCACATTTTATCAAATGATCAATCTGCTCTTTGTTTAAGATAAAAGCATTATATGCCATGCTGAAATATTCTGGATTTCTCAGGGGGCTATCATGGCTGTTGGAGCCTCAAAGCCTACTGTTGTGGCTGGAAAAGATGGATTTTTCAATGTCAAAAACAAGATGATGGTAAGTAAATCTTCTACCCAAGTTCTTGCTGACTATAAAAGCTTAGAGCTTGTCGTAAGCTTGATGTAATAATCACCCTGAATATTCTGGTCCAATAACTTTTGTTTCTCCAACAGAACCATTTCGTGTTGTCAATTGTTGCTTTCTCTTGAATTGCATTCTCCTCCTATTACTTGTTGACATTGTCAAACATAATGACTTTGAAAACATGTTTCAGGTGAATGTTACAGCTGATCACCGCATAATATACGGTGCTGACTTGGCTGCATTCCTTCAAACCTTTTCAAAGATCATCGAGAATCCAGAGAGCCTTACGATGTAAACAACATTTACGCTGGTAAAAAGCATAACATGCATCACATTCCCTGGTAAAGCTCCAGTCTCTGGTATTCTTAGGATTTCCGGGAACAATTTATTGTGCTTGATTCTTCCCATATTTCTGAGCAAATTTTGTCACCAAGGTACTTGTAAGCTAAATATTTTCTTTTGTTGGGAAGAGGATAGTAATAAAGTTTCTCTGGCTCTTTTCTTATTTGGATACTTATTTAGTTTTGTATTCAAAATTAGATTGAAATTTATTTGCCTTTTGTATTTCCACCATAGTCTTCTCTTAGTAGGAACGGATTATGATATCAGTTGACGTGTTGAACCACAATTATGTAGAGAGATGTGTTATGTTGGATATCCATTTTTATTCTTTTATTTGCTATGCTCTCATCTCATCAAATATTCTCTCAACTAAAGAGTAAAAGTAATGCATTTTGAGTTCCAGATAAATAAATGATAGACTATCTGTTAGGAATTCGATCGACCACTAAATTTTTCTTTAAATTTTAAATCAGAAAATATTAGCTTTTTTAAAGGAAATTTGTCGAATGCATCTTATTAAATGTAAACACATGGTGGGATTAAGAAAATATTATAATCTTATAAAAATGTCAGTAGAAACACCTTGTTTTTAAATCTTATAAAACAAAAAACACAAATAAAGTACTCCTTCCGTCCCGGGTCTCCTTAGACGTTTGATCGGGCACGGATGTTAAGAAAAAGTGATAAGAAGAGTTAGTGAGTAGGATTAGTAGGTTAATGATTAGGAGAGATAGTAGGGTATTAGAGATAGAGGGGTAGGAGGAGAGTAGGTTTAGTGGGTAATTAATTAATAAAAAATTTCCAAAAAAGGAAACATTGCAAGTGTTCTGGGACAAACCAAAAGGAAAACGTTGCGACTGTCCTAGGACGAAGGGAGTAGTATATAATTGGAGTTAATAGAAATAATCTAATAAAGTAGATGATGAACTTATGGATATTGTGGATTGATTAAGCAATCAAACTGGCGAGGAAAAGCAAAAATCGACCGACACAAAATGCCAGTTATGTTGTGAAGATAATGTTATAACCGCAAATAAAAGAATATTTTTGTTAATATTTCATTCTTAACTCAAAATAAAAAATCATTGTGAATCAAATTGTAACTAGTATAATATCAAATCACTCAACCATTTACCTCGAAGAAAAGAAAAGGCTACAAAAGTTTAGGTGACTGGACTGTTTCAAACAATCTCTAGCTAGATATGTTATTGGTAGACTATATATATACAAGTTATATATTGACAACCATATTATTGAAAGTATGCATTATTGTAATGATACCATGCCATGGATTTAATCTTTATTTCAAGTCGGTTTATATGTAGTGAGATATTTCACTATTATAGAACTGTTTAATTATGTCATGATCTCAAGCTAGGACATTTATTAAATTATTAAGAAACTAGCTAATTTAACTAGTAATTTGAACTTTGGATCTTAGTTTTTCTGAGATTCTACTAAAATGGAGGAAATATATATGATCAGATCAGCTCTGTTTTCAGCCTCCCCATATTAATAATCGATCTAAAGAGAGAAATATGCATATGCATAATTATCTTGATCATCAACGTGACTAAACATGGGCTGTCGCCTCAAACCCATCTTCATCCACCCCCTCTCGCTCTCCTCCGTCAATCTCAATCGGCTTGAAAGTGTAGAGTTTGGCGCAAATTAGGTAGTAAATCAAGTTGACAAGCTGCAACAACGTGATCAGCCAGTAGAAATACTCCAACCTTCCTCTGTTGAGATTGTTATCCGGCAGCCAATCCGTGAGCTTGTGGACCAGGATCACCAGGAGGGTGCTCACGTAGTTCCCGGCGGAAATCGACAGCCAAAACAGCGCCGTCGCGGTGCTCCTCATGCTCTCCGGCGCCTGGTCGTAGAAGAACTCCAGATGCCCGATCGACATGAACGCCTCCGCTATCCCGTGCAAGCAATACTGCGGCATCAGCCACAGAGCTGAGATCGGAATGACGGCGTGGGGCTGGTCCATCAGGCCGGCGGATGTCGCGGCGTGCTTGCGGCGGATCTCGATGAAGCCGGCGGCGAACGTGGCCAGCAGAGATATGACGAAGCCTATGGCCATGCGCGTGAGGAACGTGACGCCGCGCTGCAGGCCGGTGAGCCTGCGGGCGGCGGGGACGAAGACGCGGTCGTAGAAGACTATGGTGGAGAGCATGGAGAGCTGGGTGAAGACGCTCATGGATGCGGCTGGGATCTGGAAGCTGGCGGTGATGTGCCTGTCCATGGACTTGGCCTGCTGGAGGGAGAAGGTGTTTTGCTGCGCCGCCGCCGTGATGAGGAGGATTCCAGCCGCCCATATCGGCCCCATTCGGATCAGCGATTTCAGTTCTTCGACGCGGTGGACTGTGTTCAGCTTCCATGGGTTTGGGGATTTCACGTTGTCGTCTTCGGTTACGACGGCCGCCTTGTCCAAAAACCTGCGTTTTTGCATAAGTTTCGTCTCATTGCTTAGTCGTGTGGTCTCTTTCCTAACACTATTCTAAAATTCGGTTTAATATTTTTTTTATAATTTTAATTTGGAGTTTTATCGATTTAGGACCCGAAAGATAGTTTAATTATCGATTCAGGACCCAAAATATTAATTGTCAATTTAGGACCTGAAAGATCACAAAAATTCTCAATCCAGGACCCGAAAGATCATACAATTCTCAATCCAGGACCCGAAAGATTATACAATTCTCAATCCAGGACCTCAATATCAGGTCCTGGATTGAGAATTGTTTGATCTTTCGGATCCTGGATTGACAAATCATCTTTCGGGTCCTGAATTGATAATTTAACTATCTTTTGGGTCCTGAATCGACAATTCTCCTTTTAATGTATTATGACTTAAATTAACTTTATAAGTCCATCCTACCCATTTAAGATATATAATGTTCTTTAGTAATTATTTTTTCAGATAATAACTAATTTATTAAATCATAAACATAATGTGTTCTTATAAAATTTTGATTTTATTTATAAACTACTCAGAATATATTGTATTATACTTCATTTTTATTTTTGCGAAAATAATTAATAAAATTAGTAATTAAGATATGGAAACACCATTGTAGAATAAATAGAAGATTAATCTGATTAGCCTAGCAAAACGGGTATCAAAGGAAAATTGATGATTTTTATGAAAAAGGATTTATATTTTCAATACATACATAAAAAAGAAGAATATCTTATATACAAAGTATAATAACAAATAAAATGAAATGTGAAATATTCTCAGATATCTTATAATATTGTAACAAATCTAAAATGAAAAAAAGCGTATAATGTATGTATAAATATAATTTTGAATTACATCGAATTAAATCAAATATGTTTAGGATATTTCAATAATTATTTATTCAACTTTGCTAAAACAAAAAAGGAGTATTCGGTATCCAAACCGAAAAATAGTTTAATTATTGATTCAGGATCTAAAAGAACAATTTTCAGTTCAGGATCTGAAAGATCACAAAAATTCTCAATTCAGAACCCGAAAGATCATAAAATTCTCAATCCAGGACCTCAATATCAGGTTTTGGATTGAGAATTGTATAATATTTTAGGTTTTGAATTGAGAATTTATCTTTCGAATCCTGAAATAACAATAATTTTAAAAAATAATAATAATAATTTTAAAATATATTAATAGCCGCTAACCCTCATAGTCATAGACACTAAATCTCTCCACGGCCACAGCCTAATGAATTTTACAACATTACTTCCCAATGAGAAAACACAAAACCTACTGACCTCATGTTTTTGGTGTGACGGAGTCTGCCACCAGTAGATATAGCAGCATCAAGTGCTTCATTCTCATACAACGCAGTTTGCTCCGAAACCACGCCCACCTTCCTCTTTTTGAAGGCCGCTACACCCACCTGCAGCAGCCGGCTGAAGGGGCTGCCGGCGGGGTCTACCTTCCGATACATAGGGTACCCTAACACGAAGGCGATGATGGAAAGAAACATAGCAAAAGTGGGAATCCCGAGGCCCCAGCCCCATCCAATGTTGTCTTGAATGTAGACAATGACCGTGTTAGCTACAAGAATCGACGCCCCCATGCAGAAGTAGTACCAATTGAAGAACTTCCAAGTTGTGGTCTTCTGCTCCGGATCACTCTCCTCGAACTGATCGGCACCGAACGACACGACGCACGGCCGGATCCCACCGGAGCCCAAGGCCGTCAGCAGCAGGGAGATGTAGAGAACTGCAAGCTGCATGGAGTTGGCTTGGCTGCAGATTTGATCATCTTTGCAAGGGGGAGGCCTTAACTTGGGCAGCACTGCTGACAGTGTCAAGCTTATCATCCCCTGGCCATTCGGACAAATTAAAATCATAGTTAAGACAATATAATTACTTGTGTTGTTTGTCTCGAAGATTTTACTCAACTATTTGGTATATGGTTGAAGCTAGTGTTATGGTCCAAAATCTTCCGGCGTAGGCATCGGCGAGGAACGCTCCGATGAGCGGCGTCATGGCGGAAGTGCCTCCGAAGATGGTGAGGGTGTTGGCGGCCTTAGTCAGCGGCAGATGGAGCTCACTTGTTAAGTAGCTTAACATGTTTGTGCCAAATCCAACCACAGCCAACTTCTCACATATTTCATTTGCTGCCCAAAATCAATATACATAGAAAAATTAAATAATTATGTATATATAAATTATGATATTATTTCTTACCAAAGATGAATGGCATAGTTATCATGCCACCCTGTTTCTTTCGGACATTCTGCTTCGTCATTTCCATCTCTCAATGCATGTGTTTCAGTTCTTGTAGTGATGGATTAGGCAGGTATTTATAGGCAGTTTTCTCATCAAATCGAACAAATTAACCCTTAACTTAGATTTTTCAGTTTCAGCTTTTGGTAATGGTATATACATAGTGCGGAAGAAACAATAAAAAGAGGACAAAAATTAGAGGAAGGAGGGATACGAGAGGTATAGAAGAGAGAAAAAATACAAAATTGTGAGCATTTTTGGTTTGTGAAAAAGAAAAGAGGACCAGCAATCAAATATTTTGTAAAGGAGTTTTGGCGTCATGCCATTGCTGGCTGGCCAGGAAAATTTCGGTTCCGTTTCTGGCTGCTTTTAATTTATTTTTTTGGTTTTTAACTTCTTTTTTTATAGTATATTTTTTAGAATTGGTTTGGACACCAATTAAAATTATACGGCCGACTTAATTTATTTATTTTACATGCAAATTTAATTGTATTCCACATGCAATGAAACATCAGAATTATTATTAACAAATCACAAATAGACAAGTGTAATAGCATGTGACCAGTTAGTAAATTCTTTGCCCAAATAACGAGATATGAATATTTTACATCAATAAATACTAATATAATTGTAATAATTTCCAATTTAAAGTGTAGGTGATTAAAGAATCTTTCCTATATCCAAATTAATCACGATTTCGAATATTTATATCCAAAGTAGCTAGTTAAGTTAATTATCCATCCCAAAGATTAGAGTAAATGTATGTCTGTGTGGAAGTTTAATTGTGTGCGGGCCTGACTAAAGCTCAGACATATGAGATAGTCAATTAATAATAGTAATCAGATGAGAACGAGGTTTAGTTGAGAAATGAAAATAGGTCTCGCGTTCATATCATCAAATTAATGAACATGATTCAATCTAAGCAAATTAAAAAAAAACGACATTTTTGCCCCATTATCCTGCATTAAAGGTTAAAACAGTAATCAGATGACATTTTTGTTCATTTTAAGGGCAATATCCTGCATTAACATTACATAGCGAAATAAAATGCTTAATCCCTCTACTTACGACATTTTATCTTCAATATTGTGCATTTTATCTTAGCAATCATGCATTTCATCTAAGAAAACATGCATTATATCTCATTACGAAAAAAATTAATCTCTATAATAAGGAAATATTGTGTGTATCAAAATCTGGATATCCATATATATCTAATCTGATATGGGAATATTATTAAAAAATAATAAAGATTATCTGATTTCCAAAATTGAAATATATATATATATCCTTAATTTATTTGAATATTCTTACCATATCTACTCAAAAGAATCATAATCTTACAATAAGGATTTCGTAATTCATTATTGACAATTCTACGTGCATATTTAGAAGTACTAATGTGCATTTTTAAAAGAGCTAATACATTAAAATAAATCAACTTTTGAATAGTTCATTATTGACAATTATTCATGCATCTTTAGAGGAATTAATATGCAGTATAATAGCCCACGACTCACACAAGCAAAACAACAAACACTTAATTGACAGAATTCAAACATCATACAAAGAGATGAAATCTACGATCAAACTAAAATTTTAACCACCAAAAACACCACCCGCCGCCACAGACTGCTGAAGATGAATAATTGAAGCGCGCAAGAAGCATAATTGAAGCGTACATCGATTGTGCAGCCGCAAAAGATGAAGAAGAAACCGAGGAAGAAGACGAGTGAGATGGACTCCACGGAGGAGACGACGGACCAGACGACGAAGAAGAAACTGAGAAACGAGACGAGCGAGATGGACTCCATGACGGAGACGACGAAGAAGAAATAGGATCGCACGAAGAAGAGAATAAAAATTTGGTTGCACAAAAAAGGAATAAAAAATTTGCTCAAATATTAAGTGAGATTTGATTTAAGTTTGAAAAAAAAAGTTAAATTACAAAAATATCCTTAATTATGTAACAATGCAGGATAATGAACCAAAACTGCATACGGAAATAAATAGATCTTGAGCGTTGAAATGACAAGATCAAAGGCTGAGATTTATTCTTATTTCTCATACTAAAAACTATTATCATATGATCACTGATAGCGTATTTTGCAACACGCTATTCTGAAAGTATACAAACCACTGCAGTTGACAAGTAATAATTTATCGAACACAAAGATTGCAGGCTCGATGTATAACCAAGCACTAAAACATAGATATATTACTACTATCTAGACAAATCGGTAAAGGAGTTTGTTTATCTATCTTAGGCAATATTTGAAAAGATAATTAAAAAAGGAAATTTAAATGGTTGAGTTTAGAAAATATATGGAGAACAGGATTCTAGGGCAATCGACTATGATGAACAATTAAACAACATTTATTCAATTTAATTCCAATTTAATTCCCAAACGCATGAGTTAATCGCACTTCTGTTATCAGGTGATTCTTCCGAACTCTAAACCATAACATGGAAATAAAAGACCTAATGACTCCTTCCGGATGCGCAGGAGGACTTCTACTCTTGATAAAAACCTTAGATTCTTAAAACCCTTTAATAAATCAAATTCCTTCCGGACATTTAGTTTATTAAATGTAATTATCCTGTAACCTATTGATAAACCTAGACCTTCCAGTTCAAAGAAATAGCAATCAAATCGTCATCAATGGCCAATATCAAACAATTAATTAAAACTCAGGAATAATTAGAATGCGAATGGACAAGGAAAATTGAATTAAATAAATAATTGCATAAAGTTCAACAAAGTTTCAAACCCTAGAATCCAATATGGATTTAGCCAGACATGCTAAATTCCATCAACAAACACAAAGGAATAAAGAATCAAAGACATGAAAATATGAAACCAAAGAACCGTGGTCTTCAATCTCGAATCTTCAATCTTCGTTCTTCGAATTCTGTTGCCTTCTCTGCTTTTTCCAAGCTCTCAAACTTACATCTTGGGAGCCTCTATTTATATCTATCTTCTTCAAACCTCAAAAAATATGGGCTTTACATCAATTTTCGCCCTATTTTACCCGATTGGTGACCCGTAAAACACGACTGACGATCACCATTTTTGTGCTTGGTTCGCCAATTCTGCGCCGTAGGTAATTTCAAAAAAAATACAAAATTGGCGACCCGTCTACAAAATTGGCGACCGCCGATTTTGTATTCTAGGTCGCCGTTTTTATTACGAATGGAAAATGGTGGTTTTTCTCGCCCCTTCTGCGCAGTCTCACGGTTTTGGCTATAACTTTCGCTCCCAAACTCCGATGGACCCGATTCTAGTTGCATTGAAAAGCTTACTCGAAGATCTATCTATTGCCATGCTTCATTAGCTCGAATTCCATGTGGGGAGAAATTCATGACTGCTTATTTGAACATCAACTACTTTCGGTACGGGTTTCCATTGAATTTTGGCCTAAAACGTATTTGGGTCGCCGTTCCTGATGCAAGCAAGCATCGATCGGCCCCATGGCATTTAGTCATATCCTGTAAATGACTCAATTGTGCGTGGAACCTGCATAAACAACCCTAAACCAAACCAAACGTAATATTTTCTAAAAGAATATGAATACGGCACATAAATATTACTTAATGATCTAATCCAAGGCGAATAGTTAGCAGATTCACATCAACAAAATGCATAAAATGAGTGTTTATCAACCCCCCTAACTTAAACTATTGTTCGTCCTCGAACAATGAGGAAAACAAATGAAAGAAAAGGATAAACACGAGGGGTACATTTATTGATCAAAAATTGTTTTAGACACAAAGAGGATTGTGATTCCCGCACCAACAACCGCAACAATTATCAATTAAATGCAACAAATCACAGTTTCTATTTCAACCTCAAGAAATCTGCTTCTCATAGGATAGTGTATCTCTCAAATTGTCAATCGAACTGCAAGAAAGGCTAGTGTATACTCTCAAATTGTCAACTGTACAACTTCCCTACCATAAGCTTGCTCATTGTCTAAACTCTCCACTGACTTTGGGAATGTTAGAACAAAGATAAAAAAATGTCTTTATTTTAGGTTCTAATGTAGGCACATTGGTAAAAGGTATGGAATATTTGACTTAGTGACTGAATATACACATCCTTATAACTTCATTGACACAACTAACTCCTCATCACATACCACTTTATTTATCTGCTTACTTACTTAAGTAATCTAATAACTCCTTTTTTTTTAGAGCCCAACCTTCTTTTATTCATCTATTTAGAAATTTCTCATCCACTTGTAACAATTATACTTATTTCACCCAAATCTTATAGACAAGATACAATTCACCTTTTTCATAGCACTCTCTCATAGACAAGACAGAACTATGATGTTCTCCTTAACTCATAGACCAAGAAAGAAAAAGTAACAGGCTCAAAGGAGCTATTTTAGGGATAAATATCACAAGGCTATATTGTCCATCATAAGGCTTTTGACTATGTACTAATCATAAAACTGCTTTCATATTAACACCTACCATCAACAGATACCCATATACTCCATCCACACCTCCTATCATCCGATTCAACAAGAAAAGGTTTATAAGCTTAACGGGTTTAGCAAAGGATTATGTAATGGGTAAGTGTTTGGATTTTAATGAGGCTTATGAAACGATAGCCTAAGATCATTTCTAAGTTCATGACATTCCTCTACAGTCTTGAGACAGAAACCAGAGCATTATCTAGAGGTAAAGTGCACAGTGACATACTCTCAATCAAACGAACACAAGCTCAAATTCTCACAGGGCTAAACATATCCTAGAGGCCAAAATCAATTCCATAAACATATGCACCTCATCAACTCATATGCAATTCATCAATGCAGTTTTCACGAGAAAGAAACATTTGTCATCATTAACTTTGATCAAAAATGCAAATACAACTCGTACCAACCATTCAATTCCAGTACAATGTAGTAAAATAATAGGGTTCCCGAGTGAAGACAAACTAAAACAATTAGACAAAAGCAGTAAGAGAAATTAAAGATAGAAAGCAACTTAAACAAATACATCACTGGTTCACATTAATACACATAGTGCAGTCTCAAATTAGAAAAATAAAGAAAGAAAAAGGGTACAAACACACATCGCTCGATCACACCCCCTCCCCCAAACTTATTCGATGCGAAGGAAAGAATAACTTAGTGGGGAATAAGATCACAGAGATGTGTGTGAGACCTCATCATCAGCTCACTGTGGTGGTGGCCAATACTGCGGGAAGCGGGCCATGAACTGGCGCATTTGCTCCTCGGCCTCCTGCACTCAAACAAAAGACGTGAACTCTAAGCATAAAAAGGACATAAAACTCGAAATTAAATGACTGAAAGCAGTAAACTCCTTAACAATGTGATGGGTAAGTAATGTGTTAAGAGGAATTTGTGAAATAATGTGTGGAGGGAGAAATTTTAGAGATAAGTTTGAAGAATTTCGTGGGTGTATGTGTTTCTGAGAAGGAGGATGAAAAGTGAGGAGAGAGAGAAGGAAATCAGATGTAAATGCCATGCCCTTTACAAAATTGGTGACCCGGAAACAAAACTGGCGGTTCGGGTCGCCGATTTTGGCCCGTACCTAAAAAATCAATTTTAACAAAATTGGCAACCCGTTGACAAAATCGGTGATCGTCGATTTTGTAAATGGGTCGAAGATTTTGTATCGGAACGAAATTGAAATTTTTACAAAATTGGCGATCGAACAAACAACATCGGCGACCGCCGATTTTGTTTTCTGATCGCCAATTTTGTCCAAAAACTGAAAATCCTTTGCGGATAAAATCGGCGATCCAAAAGTCACATACGACAACCACCAGTTCTGCCTTCGGTCACCGATTTTGCAATTTTCACCAAAATTCGGCGTTTCAAACTCTTTTCCTGCACCAAACGAACTCCACAACCAAAAGATGCTAAACATGCAAATGGGGTAAAACGACACAAAAACGACACAAATTAAAGCAATTAAAAAGCAATAAAAGTTGGGTTGCCCCCCAACAAGCGCTTTATTTATTGTCTGTAGCTAGACACAGTAGAAAATCCCCTATGGGTCAGTTAAATAAGTCTTTGGAATCTGATCAAAAGGACACATCACTTGAATTTGATTACACCCCTCGAAGTTGTAGGGATTTTCCATGAACCGAATCACCAAATCAAAATAAGCAGGACCAATCACGGATGTTGAATACGACAAGCAATTCGTAAAACCTAGCATGCTCCTATGACTTTAATATGTGGATATAGAGATTACCGTTAATCCGTAGAGTCTGATCCGATCTTTCACGTTTGAATATCCAACTTTAATTCAACCATGTGATTCGATTAAATCTATGGAAACAGAAATTAGCAAAACTAATTTCTTGATTTAATCGAAATAAAAGAAAAACAAAAGGAAGAAAGGTTGTTCTCCAGATGAGATCTTCAAATCTGTATCCCAAAGCTGCTCAGATCTGCTACTGGTGAGGATTCCACAGATCTGTGACGTGTAGGCCGGAGTCAAAATCCCTTCTACTCCCAAACACAGGCGCCGCCCCTGTTCTATCTCTCCCTTGGGTTTTGAACTGATTTGAATGTTCTGTGGTGGCTAGGGTTTCAGAGAGAGAGCTGTCTATTTATAGACCTAGGGTTTTAACCCTAATGGGCTACTGGGCCTTTTTTTTCAGCATATTTAATTCGGCCAGACCTGGGACTTAATGCAAATAATAAAGTGGGCCTATGAATTAATTAATTCCCATGTCCACAACCCATGACATAATTAATTAATTAATATTAATTCTTTTTTACCATATAATTAATACTGACATAACCCTTTATTACCACGTTGTGAGAACAGACTGCATTTATCTGAGAATCCCCATATTTAAGGTTACCAGACATTAATTAATTAATCGGAGCTTCTGACAAGCTCTATCTACAATTAATTAATATCTTATTTTTCTGAGCAGTACCACTCAACCTTATCACTCGTGCCTGAACTTAATCAGTCTGCAGGACTTTGGCACGATGAACATTATTGAGCTCCTTAGGGAATGTCCCCATCCTATTACTCGGATATGGTTACCTATCTACAGTCTCAGGCTGTACTACATGAACTGTTGCTACCCAAGATGCGGATATACGAGCACATTACTTAGGCTCTCCACCATGACAAATCAAAGAAACAGTCAACCCCGTGCATACATCTGAACCTACGTTAGGGTTCAGACTCAATCAAGAACGAGATCTTGTATTTGCTGATGTCAGACAAACAAATACATCTCAACGTGGTCCAATCAATACGCCACCCTTGCGTACCAGCATATCAAGTAACCAAGACAGATTACTTCTTCCGATTATGTTGCAGCCATCCAGATAGATGTATCCTCAACGTTGTCTTGACTGTGATAATATTTATGTATCACTAGGTCAAGTGATCATACTGTCTTCTGCAATCTACAACACGCCGTATGATCGTCCCCATCGTTGAGACAGGAGGATACCATTGTTACGTGCATGTAAGTTTGTTTAATAGATAGGAGAAAAGTAAATCGTATACTCATTGTAAAAAATGCTTTCTGTATACAAAACCCAACAATCTCCCACTTATATTCAAAGCATTACAATAGCTATTACAGAGTATACAGTGCGTCTATCTAGCCTGGCACTGTCAGTGGTTGGCATCCACCTCAGACCCAGCTCACGAATATGTCTTTTATAAACCTTCTGCGGGAAGCTCTTTGTAAATGGATCAACTAGGTTGTCTCTAGTGTCAATCTTCTTGATTAGCACATCACCCCTCAATACGATCTCTCGTATGATATGGTCTTCCTCTCTATGTGTTTGCTTGCCTTGTGAGTCCGTGGTTTATTTGAGTTTGCCACTGCACCAGAGTTATCACAATAGATTGTGATGCTCTTCGGCAAGCTCGGAATAACATCCAACTCTAAAAGGTAGTTCCGGAGCCATACCTCTTCTTTCGAAGCTTTGGAGGCGGCGACATATTCCGCCTCTATGGTGCAGTCAGCAATGCATTTCTGCTTTGAGCTCTTCCAAGATACAACCCCACCTCCCAAGGTAAACACATATCCTGAGGTCGATTTCTTCTCATCCTGTTCTCCTTGGAAATCCGAATCTGTATGACCCACAGGGCACAAATCCTCACTTTGATAAACCAGGTAGTAATTCCTAGTTCTCTTCAAGTACTTGAGAATGTGCTTTACCGCAGTCCAATGCGCCTGTCCAGGGTTTGACTGATATCTCACTACCATGCCAACGGTTACATAGAATTGCATACATGAGGCTACCCACTGCAGAGGCATATGGTACAAGACTCATCTCATCTTTCTCCCGCTGTGTCTCAGGACACTGCCCATTAGAAAGATGAACGTCATGTCTAAAAGGTAGCAAACCTTTCTTGGCGAGTTGCATGCTGAACCGGGCTATCACAGTATCCACTTAGGATGCTGGGATAAGCTTAACATCCTTCTTTTAGGATCCCGTAAGACCTTAATCCCAAGGATGTACCCAACTTCTCCCAAATCCTTCATTTGGAACTATTCGGATAACCAACTCTTGATTTCCGACATCACTCCCTCGTTGTTTCCAAATAGGAGTATGTCGTCTTTATATAGTGCTAGGAAAACCACGCTCCCACTGACACAAAGTCGGTACACACAACTTCCGTTCTCCAACAGCGAAAATCCATAGGATTTAATCATATCGTTGAAATGCAAGTTCCCCGAACTTGAAGCTTGCTTAAGTCTGTACAAGGACTTCTTAAGCTTACAGACAAGATGTTCTTCGCCCTTGCGTATGTAACCCTCGGGTTGCTGCATATAGATGTCCCTACCTTCTTCAAGGTAACCGTTTAGAAAAACAGATTTGACATCCATCTGCCAAATCTCGAGGTCCATATGCGTAGCTATGGCAAGGAGTATCCGGATGGACTTGACCATGGCTACGGGTGAAAAGGTTTCGTCATAGTCTATGCCCTCTTTCTGACTATAACCCTTTGCCAGCAGTCTGACTTTAAAAGCCGTAATTCCTCCATCCGCTCCTTTCTTTCTCTTGTATACCCACTTGCACCCTATGGCTCTAAAGCCATCTGGCAGCTCAGCTTTCTGGTATACATCCATAGCAGTTATGGATCCTATATCAGAATCTATGGCGATACGCCATTTTTCAACATCATTGTCCTGCACTGCCTCTTCGTAAGTCAGTGGGTCAGAGTCCCCATGTCCGTCTTCCGGGCTCAAGTTTGAAGATTCACCCATGAACATATACCTTTCCGGTTGGAAAATAACTCCCCCACTGCGACGAGGCATCGGTGCTGTGTCAGCAGTAGGTGCAATAACTTGTGGTTCAACACCTTGACTGAAGAACGCGCATGTGGTACTGATCCTCTCACAGGTGCACCCACATTTGCACATTCCCTTTCCCTTGGATTTACATTCTCATTTTCAATTTCTTGAAGAACGATATAACTCCTTGACTTGAGGTTTCTCACATACTCGTCCTCCAAGAATCTAGCGTTGGTGCTAACAACGATTTTCTGACTCTTAGGACAGTAAAAGTAACCACCTTTCGTTTGCCTGGGATACCCTATAAACAACATTACTTTGGACCTGCTTTCTAACTTATCAGGTTCCTTCGTCAGCACGTGTGCTGGACAACCCCATACTCTGAACTTGCACAAATTCGGTTTGCAACTAAGGAAGAGTTTAGCAGGTGTCTTAGGAACTGATTTAGAAGGCACCACATTCAATACGTAAGCCGCTGTTTCCAATGCGTATCCCCAAAACAAAATGGGTAAGCTTGCATAGCTCATCATTGATCTTACCATCTCTAAAAGAGTTCTATTTCTTCTTTCAGCTACACCGTTTTGCTAGGGAGTACCCGGTGCAGTCCACTGGGATGTAATCCTGTGATCTGACAAATACTCCAGGAACTCGTTACTGAGGTATTCGCCACCGCGGTCAGACCACAATGACTTGATAGTTTTTCCGACCTTCTTTTCTACCTCAGCCTTGAACTCTTTGAATTTCTCAAAGCATTCAGACTTGTAGTGAAGCAGGTAAACGTATCCGTATCTTGAGAAGTCGTCAATTAAAGTGACGAAGTACTCATAACCTCCACGAGCCTGTGTGGACATGGGCCCACATAAGTCAGAATGGATCAGTTCCAACACTTTCTCTGCTCAAGTCTGGCTAACCTTGAAAGGCCTAGAAGACATCTTGCCCTCGATGCAGGATTCGCAGAATTGATAAGGTATAGATCGGACTAAGTCCAATATACCGTCATCTGCAAGTCGTTGAATCCGCTTCAAGGTGATGTGACCGAGTCTCAAGTGCCAAAGATATGTAAGATCCTCATCAGAAGAAATAAGTTTTCTCTTTCTAGGATTATCAATTTCGGATGAGTTACATGCAATGTTCAAGGACATATTTGATAAAAGTAGCATAAAGAGAATAAATCAACATCCCATAATGGACAACATTGTTATTACCAATGATTAAAATCATAAATAACAGAATATCCATTGCGAAGTTGAAAGAAACATTTGTCCTGCCGAAAGCACGGCCCACAAAAGAAAACTCTCAAAATGTACTTAGTCCATCAAAAACATAAAGAAAAGAAAACTTCACGAGGCTCCGTCAGAGGACGTTGCCATCCATGCAGCTTGGTATCTTCTTGCCATTATTCACCAGCCTTGTCGGCACGGTCCCCTGCTAAGTACAACAACATGAACAACAAGTCAGCGCTTACAACTCTAGTAAGAGCAACAACAGACTCTAATCATGCTTATAGTCATGCATGCAAATGGCATACCTTGTCTAGCTTTTTTAGCCTGACAATCTTTCCTCCAATGTCCTTTCTTACCACACCTGAAGCACCTGTCCATGTCAGTCGCCACTTTAGGTTTTTTCACAGCCCCACCATCCTTCACAGGTGCCTTTGCAGCCCTCTTCTTAATCCCTCTTTTCCGCTTCATACCTTTCGGTACAGCAGAAAGACTACCAGAAGTGGCTAAGACAACCTTCTGAGGGTTCATAACTGATTCCGCTGCCATCAAGTCATTGAGTAACTCATTAAGGGTATACTCTTTCTTGTACATGACAACATTCAGTCTGAAACTCTCAAAGGACATGTGTAGAGAGTTCAGTATGATATCGACTTTGGCCTTAGCATCGATACCTCCACCGTGCACAGTCTACTCATCCATGAGGTGAGTCATGGAAACTACGCGCTCTCTCACTAAGCTATCATCAGTCATTTTTCTACTCATGATTTCCCTCATGAGATTAAATCTGACAGCTCTATCAGTTTCCCCATAGGTTGCCTCCAGACTGGCCATAATGTCATAGGCATCCCTATGGTGCTGCTGCTGCTGTTGTAAGACTTTTGACATAGTGGTCATCAAGTAGCACTTGACTACATTGTTCGATTTTCCCACTTGTTATAAAAGTTTATATCCATTTGAGTGGATTCAGCAGTGGGCGCTTCAGGACGAAGTACTTGCAGAACGAACATATGTTCTTCTGCAATCAGGATGTATTCAAGATTGCGCTTCCATTCCAGGAAGTTTGGACCAGTTAAATAATTTTGTGCAAGAATATTGATGACATTAGACATAGACATATCTGAAACAATAAAGAATCTTAAATAAGAACATACATGCAGAACTTCGAAAACAAATTCATTGAAAACCTCTTGATAAATCAAGTACAAATATTTTCCACTAATAGCCCAAGAGTTCCCACCGCAAGCTACACTCGTAGAGATTTATGATGTCACCCTCAATCAGAACTGCGGGTTTTAAGCCCCAATTCTTTAATTTCATACCGTGTCAGGAACCTTTAGACACTTGAAATTAATAATTAGTGATAAAACTTAGACCAAACCATCTTTGAAGAACAGGGAAGCAGCAACTGCATTATATCCTCAGATGCTTCTAAGCGATTAACCACAACTCTAACTCCTGCCAAAAGAGACAGTTTAGCATGGCACGTAACCATACCGCACAACCCTTAAAGCTATTGTTATCTAAAATTTAAATCAATCCTAGATTACTTATGAAAGAGATCTACGCAAGCTACACTCTCCCACTATTCATATGATTTAAATTGTTTGTCTAGAAATCCCAACAACTGCAACCCATGCACCTTCGAGAATTAGCAAGCTACACTCGTAGACGTTTACTAAGACGAGAGATGCACTTACAGGCTAGGACCGCTTTGTGGAGCTTTGTTGATTTTTAAAAATCCGCTTAGTATTTTTATTCAAAAAGTTTCTTAAATGCGCGCACAAATAATTTCATTGTCATTATATTTTCCAAATTTTTGCATGTAAATTAAACAAGCCCAAAATTTCCCAAAATTTAATCCAACAAGAAATTAATCACATAAGCATGCTTGTAAAGCTGTATAGAATAAAAGTAGTACATTAAGCTTTTCATATTATCTACTCATGCTTATTGCGCAATTAATAAATCACATATCATACGAGGACAATTAAGACAAACAAAAATTCCTCATGGCCCCACTGAATAAGAAAATAAATCCTATCCATTTAAAATTTGAAAAATAAATCTTTTGGATAGCTCCAAATCTTCAGGGCCTTGAAATCTTCAACCACCAAATCTTTTGGCATCTAGGGTTTTGTGATTTGAAAATTGGTCCCACAACTCAACTGCAAACCCTAATGGATTTACATCGAATTGGACCAACCGTCAAAACACAAATCACCGCTGCAGGGACAGCAGTCGCCGACGATAGCCACCGTTGCCGCCAGTGCCGCCGACCGCTGCCGCCGCCCGCTGCCACTGCCTGCCCGCGGCCTCATGCGCGCGCAAGCCCTGCCTGCCACCGTGCGTGCCGCCCGTCGCCGATTTGCCGCGACCGCACGTGCGCGGCCACCTGCCGCCGCCGTGCGCATCGCCCTCTTCCCGCCGGTCTTCGCCTTGTTCTTCATCCCGTCTCGTCCATATTAAAGATTTGAAATAGAAAATTACATAGACTAAATTATTACAATTCTCATATCAAATCTAATCATGGATTTTCTCGTGATTTTACAAAACATATTGAATCCAAACACGGATAAACCACCAAGGATTAAATCAGACGGGTTGCTACGAGGAATAAAAACCATCCTCGACAATAAAATTCATACAAGCATAATGAATAAATCGTATTCAACAGAGCCATGAATCAGGTAACCTGGCTTTGATACCAATTGTAGGGATTTTCCATGAACCGAATCACCAAATCCAAATAAGCAAGACCAATCACGAATGTTGAATATGACAAGCAATTCATAAACCCTAGCATGTTCCTATGAATTTAATACGTGGATATAGAGATTATAGTTAATCCGTAGAGTCTGATCCGATCTTCCGCGTTTGAATATCCAACTTTAATTCAACCACGCGATTCGATTAAATATGCTGAAACATAAATTAGCAAAACCAATTTCTTAATTTAATCAAAATAAAAGAAAAACAAAAGGAAGAAAGCTTGTTCTCCAGATGAGATCTTCAGATCTGTATCCCAATGCTGCTCAGATCTGCTACTGGTGAGGATTCACAGATCTGTGATGTGTAGGCCGGAGTCGAAATCCCTTCTACTCCCAAACATAGGCGTCACCCCTGTTCTCTCTCTCCCTAGGGTTTTGAACTGATTTGAATGTCTGTGGTGGCTAGGGTTTCAGAGAGAGAGCTGCCTATTTAGAGACCTAGGGTTTTAACCCTAATGGGCTACTAGCCTTTTTTTCAGCATATTTAATTGGGCCAGACCTGGGACCTAATGCAAATAATAAAGTGGGCCTATGAATTAATTAATTCCCATGTCCACAACCCAGGATACAATTAATTAATTAATATTAATTCTTTTTCACCACAAAATTAATACTGACCTACCCCTTTATTACCACGTTGTGAGAACGAGCTGCATTTATTTGAGAATCCCCATATTTAAGGTTACCAGATATTCATTAATTAATCGGAGCTTCTGACAAGGTCTATCTATTTTTAATTAATATCTTATTTTCCTGAGCAGTACCACTCAAACCTTATCACTCGTGCCTGAACTTAATCAGCCTGCAAGACTTTGACACGATGAACATTATTGAGCTCCTCAGGGAATGTCCCCATCCTATTACTCGGATATGGTTATCTAACTCCAATCTTAGGTTGTTCTACATGGACTGCTGCTACTCAAGATGCGGATATACGAGCACGTTACTTAGGCTCTCCACCATGGCAAATCAAAGCAACAGTCAACCCGTGCATACCCCTGAACTTACGTTAGGGTTTGGACTCAATCAAGAACGAGATCTTATATTCGCTGATGTCAGACAAACAAATACATCTCAATGTGGTCCAATCAATACGCCACCCTTGCGTACCAGCATATCAAGTAACCAAGACAGATTACTTCTTCCGACTATGCTGCACCCATCCGGACAGATGTATCCTCAACGCTGTCGTAGCTGTGATAATATTTATGTTTCACTAGGTCAAGTGATCATACTGTCTTCTGCAATCTACAATACGCCGTATGATAGTCCCTATCGGTGAGACAGGAGGATACCATTTTTACGTGCATGTAAGTTTGTTTAATAGATAGGAGAAAAGTCAATCGTATACTCATTGTAATAAATGTTTTCTGTATACAAAACCCAACAGAAGTGCCCATCACAGTCGTGCCTCTCCATGGCCTTGCAGATGGAGAATGTGTCCTTCTTGTCGTTCACTCTCAGGCTCAGCTCTCCTATCTTTACATCATTCAGAGCATCAGTAGTGTTCAGGAATGGTCTTCCAAGTATCAGCAGGATATCCTTGTCTTCCTCCATATCCAGGACCACAAAGTCGGCTGGGAAGATAAATTGGCCAACCTTCACCAAAACATCCTCAACTATCCCCTTTGGGTAGTTCACCGTTCGATCAGCCATTTGAAGTCTGATAGTGGTAGGCTTGATGTTCCCTATCTGCAGCTTCTTGAAGATGGAGAGGGGCATCAGTTGATGCTAGCCCCTAAATCACAGAGGACCTTCTCGAAATTCTGCCCTCTAATAGTGCAGGTGATGGAGAAACAACCCGGATCCACCCTTTTGACTAGAATTTTCTTTTGAATGATAGCACTGCATTCCTCAAACTGGTTAATTGTCTCAAATGCTCCAAAGGGCTTCTTCTGGGTAACCATGTCCTTCAGAAACTTCATGTACCCAGAAATTTCCTGCACAACTTCGATGAGGGGTAGATTGATATGGATCTTCTTCATGTGCTCAAGGAACCTCTTATACCTCTCCTCCTTTTGTTTCTTTGCAAATCTCTGACGAAAAGAGACAGAAATAGGACCATTAGATTTGGTACTGTCTTCAGAACAAGTACCCTTGTTCTTTCGAACTTGTTCTTCTTTAGGAAGAATATCAGCTGACTGTGCGACTTCAGGACGCACAGGCATATCAACAGGCACAGATGGGCCCTCATATTCTTTGCCACTACGAGTTGTAATGGCATTGCAGTGATCCTTCGGGTTTACCACAGTATTGCTGGGAAACTGTCTAGGAGTGTGCCGGTTGCCAATTACATTGGCAATCTGAGAAATCTGAGTATCAATCTGCTGCTTGTGCTTTCCCATCTCGCCCATATTGATCTCCAATTCCAGAATATCCCCCTCCATCTTGTTGGTCTTGGCATTAGACACTGCAATAAATTGAGTGAGTAGTTCCCTCATGCTCGGCTCCTTAGGATCATCAATTGCCCCATTAGTTACAGAAAACCCAGGTGCGGGCTGCAACGAATTATTCGGGTTGGAATATATGAGAAGTTAGGATGGTTCCCATTGTTAGGATGGTATGCCATATTCCCTGCTGGGTACCCCCTGTTGTTGTTATTAAAGTTCCTCTGGTTGACATAATTAACTTCTTCAACCTGCACTTCACCCATTTGAACAAATCTAAACTGGGGCTGGTTATTCTCCAGCTTACTGAGACGGGTCTCCAGTGATTTGGTAGAAGCAGCTACCTCATATCTCATCAATCTGACCTCAGCAGCCAGATCTCCAGTATCATCGACTGCTGCAATTCTGCGATCGTTCCTTTTTGTAGGCCAATTATATTCGCTCTTCGCTATAGTCTCTAGAAGTCTCATGCCTTCCTTAGGGGGTCTAGCAGTGATGCAGCCCCCAACGGAAGCATTTACATGCTTCTGAGTCTCATTATCGAGACCTCCATAGAAATTGCAGATTTGCTGCTTCTCAGTGAATCCATGGCAGGGACAAGCACACAGAAGATCTTTGTAGCGCTCCCATGCCTCATAGAGAGACTCTCTAGAAAATTGCCTAAACTGGGCAATTTGAGTCTACAGCCTGATAGTCTTGCTGGGTGGAAAGAACTGAATCAGAAACAGCCTGAAAAGCTCCTCCCAAGTAGTGATCTCACTGCGGTCCAGCGATAGATACCAAGATAAGGCTCTATCACGCAGTGTAAAGGAAAACAACCGCAGTTGATGTAGTCGATAGGCACCTGATTCTGCTTGATTGTATCACATAGCAGTAGGAAAGACTGGATGTGCACGAGAGGATCTTCAGACGGTAACCCTCCAAACTGGATCTGTTGGGCAGTATGTATTAAACCAGTCTTCAACTCAAAGTTGGGCATGTTCACCTTTAGCCCAAAATCTGCATGGTGATGCCTATTAGTCATAGGCTCATACATCTCATCAATGGTTGCCTCAGGAGGCACTGCTTGAGCTTCCCGCTCCTAGAGCTTCAGATTCATCTCCTGCAGCTCCCTCTGAAACTCTGCGATCTGTGCTGCTTGATTATCAACTATCGGGAATGCTAACTTTGTTCTGGCAGAACTCCTTTGACAAGAAGCTTCGATCTCCGGATCTAAAGGCTCAATGGGAAGACCTTTCGACCTGGTTCGCATATACAACTTGAAAGGAAATACCAGAAGTGACCAGCACAACAAATAAAAATAAAATATGCGTAAAATAAAATCTAGATTAGTGGCTCAATATTAGAATTAGTGTCAATTATAAATCTATGCAATCCCCAGCAATGGCGCCAAAAACTTGATAGCGTATTTTGCAACACATTAATTTATCGAACACAAAGATTGCAGGCTCGAAGTAACCAAGCACTAAAACATATACTCCCTCCGTCCCGAGTTATTAGTCCCATTTGCTTTTGGCACAGTTACCAATGTTTGTGAGTGTAGTGGAATTAATATTTTATTGGTGTGAAGAGATTTTTTTTCCATTTTAGGAAATGGGACTAATAAGTTGGGACGGACGAAAAAGGAATATGGGACTAATAACTCGGGACGGAGGGAGTATATATTACTACTATCTAGACAAATCAGTAAAGGAGTTTGTTTATCTATCTTAGGCAATATTTGAAAAGATAATTAAAAAGGGAAATTTAAATGGTTGAGTTTAGAAAATATATGGAGAACAGGATTCCAGGGCAATCGACTATGATGAACAATTAAACAACATTTATTTAAATCAATTCCAATTTAATTCCCAAACGCATGAGTTAATCGCATTTATGTTATCAGGTGATTCTTCCGAACTCTTAACCATAACGTGGAAATAAAAGACCTAATGACTCCTTCCGGACGCGCAGGAGGACTTTTACTCTTGATAAAAACCTTAGATTCTTAAAACCCATTAATCAATCAAATTCCTTCCGGACATTTAATTTATTAAATCTAATTATCCTGCAACCTATTGATAAACCTAGACCTTCCAGTTCAAAGAAATTAATACCAATCGAATCGCCATCAATGGCCAATATAAAGCAATTAATTAAAACTCAGGAATAATTAGAATGCGAATGGAAAAGGAAAATTAAATTGAATAAATAATTGCATAAAGTTCAACAAAGTTTTAAACCCTAGAATCCAATATGGATTTAGCCAGACATGCTAAATTCCATCAATAAAAAGGAATAAAGAATAAAAAACATGAAAATATGAAACCAAAGAATCGTGGTCTTTAATCTCGAATCTTCAATCTTCGTTCATAAAATTTTGTTGCCTTCTTCGCCTTTTTCAAGCTCTCAAACTCTAAAAAATATGATGAAGGATCATTTTTAGCCAATCGGCGACCCGTAAAACACGACTGGCGATCGCCATTTTTGTGCTCGGGTCGTCAATTCTGCGCCGTAGGTAATTTGGAAAAAAATAAGAAATTGGCGACCCGTCTACAAAATTGGCGGCGACCCGTCTACAAAATTGGCGACCGCCAATTTTGTATTCTGGGTCGCCGTTTTTGTCACAAACGGAAAATGGTTGTTTTTCTCGCCCCTTCTGCGCAGTCTCACGGTTTTGGCTATAACTTTCGCTCCGAAAATCCAATTTACCCGATTCTAGTTGCATTGGAAAGCTAACTCGAAGATCTATCTATTTTCATGCTTCATTAGCTAGAATTCCATGTGGGGAGAAATTCATGACTGCTTCTTTGAACATCAACTGCTTTCGGTACGGGTTTCCATTGAATTTTGGCCTAAAACGTATCTGAGTCGCCGTTCCCGATGCAAGCAAGCATCGATTGGCCCCATGGCATTAAGTCATATCCTGTAAATGGCTCAATTGTGCGTGAAACCTGCATAAGCAACCAAAAGCCAAACCAAACGTAATATTTTCTAAAAGAATATGAATACGACACATAAATATTACTTAATGATCTAATCCAAGGCAAATTGTTAGAGGAATCACTTTAGCAAAATGCACAAAATGAGTGTTTATCAATCTCCACTCTCTCTCTCTCTCTTTATATATATATATATATATATATATATATATAAGTTAGATCATATGAGAATAGATGTTAATGTAAGAAATGATAATAAATCTCAGCTATTGATTGCACAAGATCTGCGGTCATGCTTTAATAATTTCCATTTTCATTTTATCCTCCGGGAACTTCATTGTTACATATTTAAGGGTATCATTGTCATTTCACATATTTTAAATATCAAAATGTGTGCCCTAATTTTGCGATTGGGGCTTGGAGATTGAGGAGTAAGTTGTGAAGAATAATAACTAAAAGTATGTAAGACAAGGATTACATACATTGGTTAAGATCTCAACTGACCTTACATTCATTCTTCTTTCAGCTGAATGAAAATTCATTAATAGGTCAGTTACACTCGATAATTGAATTCGGGATATATATATATATATATAATCAAGTTCTTCCAATCAAGAGAAGAATCTTTGTCTTCTAGTGTTTGGGCACTTTAACTTCAAGCTTTACGACAAAGTCCACTTGTTTGGTTCTCTGCTAATGCCAAACAAATGATATTATTTCGTTTTTTTCCCCATACATCCATTGTTGTAAAAATTGGTCCTCTACTTCATTTGAAAACTATAAAATTAATTATATTAGGTATTTTTAGACTATTCAGCATCTAAATATCCAGTCTTTACATTATTTTTTAATGAATATATAAATTTTAGGCAATTTTATCTACATATTTTAATTAAGAAACATGTTTACTGATTAATCACCACTTAAAGTCATAAACCCCACCTAGATGCTAAATTCTATCTAAGGATTCGACTAAAAAGATTTTGCAACCATGGATACATCCCATATGACAAGTAGATACACTTCTTCAACATGATACAAATTCTAAGTAAAATGGATGTGTTACAGTTAAGGGCACAACTAATTTAAGTGTCTTGTTTGAGTCTAATAGATTATTAATTTGACTTTCAATGAAAATACTTAAATGGAGTAATATTTAAATTGGTTTATTTATTTATTTTTATAAACATCCAAAGTAAAGGATGCTTTCAAGCGACAATGTATGAAATTGTTGGAAATTTGGGATTAATTAAATAAATTTCCATAAATATTTAATTTTATCGTAATTAAATATTTATGTGGTATATATATTCTCAATTTTGAATTTTGGTGAGTGGGAAATTGAACCGCAAATTGACATATCATAGTTTATGAGATAATTGATGTGCTCGGTAATCGACGATCACTACATGAATCGTAATAATGATGTCGGTTTTTAACCAACGTGATAATGATGTCGGACAATGACGACATTTGTAACATTAAGTTATTAAGTGACAAAACGTAACCATCATGAGCACATGAATACTCGGTATGTAATGTCACGACATTAGTGATGAGAGACATAACCGTTGACACCATTGTAACCGTCGGTCATATTCAATTATCGATCGTAACCCCCGGGTGAACTTGTCTATTTTTAGGCATACGTAGGTGCATTTTCAATGTTGATGAAATGTAGCATGTGACCGCATATACCAGCCATACTGCAACTTTCGAAAAACTTGCATAATTCTCTAAAGACTTTTTTGGCTTACTCAGTTCCAACTCCGTTCAGTTCACCAGAGCTTCTACGATCGCGGTGCTGCCTCGTAGAAGATGAAACTATTTTACCTTTTGGGATGAGCGCTATCAAAACGAGCACTACATTGGTATTTTCATCTTGCGGGAAGATGGCTCTTCGACTCGGCTACATTTATTTAATTTTATCTTAATTTCATATCTTTTTGTTCCGTCCAATTTTGTTTATTATTCCAAGTAAAAAGTTGCATTAAACAATTGTAAATTGTTACAGTATCTCTATTCTCAGACTGCCAAGATTTCCAACAACGCAAGACGAAAAAAATTTGTGCAATCTAATGCATGATTGAGTACACCATCAACTCGAATATCCCTGGTGGAAACAACAATAATGCAACTATTGTTGGTGGATCAGTGGTTAGCTATCATTCAAATACAACGTTGATGAATGAGTCTCTTCCCCCCCCCCCCCCCAAATGCTCAAGTGAAAAGCCCTTCAAATTTTTTGGAGCGGACTTCAAGAAAAGGCAACAAAAGATGATTTACTATCTCATAACACTTGGGTTCATAACTACTTCAAAGATAATTAGCAGTCATGTTTCGATGATGAGCCCTACAATAACTGAATGATTGTTTTGATAATTGATCTCACATTGATTATTATTCTCTGTATATTTATGTAAAATTTTATTTGATGTTTTTGACATATTCCGTGTGCAGGATGATGTCACTATTGTGGAATTGAAAGGTCATTGAGTGCTCATAGTCAACTTTTTGCAACTCATTCTTCCAAATTCAACGTATATAATTATATTTCACAATATTTTGTGATCATCAAATGGAGAAAGAGTTTCTCCCCAACTAAGGGTCCCTCTCTCACCTGCTTCATCTTGAAAAAATATTTATGGAGGTGGAGAACTAATTAAGTAGCAATTGGGATGACTACATTGATTAGAAAGGCAAACCGGCTTCAAGAAATAGCCATGATGGCATGCTTGCTGCCTCCTTTGTTTTCGATTGCTCCACTGCCTATAATAGCAATGGTTTTATTTTTCCTCTATTATGTCTATTTTTTAGCTATGGTAGATTCCTTTTGTAGGATCTATTGTAATGTAATTCCAAAAACTATGAAAAAAAAAAGAAAAAAATATTGGCACAAAAAAGTGTCGTGGCCAAGTACCTTGAGTACATTGGTAGACTCTCGTTCTGTCATGAAATAAGTGCATTTTGCATAGTGTTCATGTTGAAGGGATGGAGTACCGGATGAGTTCACCATTGTGTTGATGAATGAATCCTTTGTGTGAGGATTTTAAAAGCTACCTTATGCATAAGCAGAGGTTGTGACCCTTGAGGGTCTTATTGTCAAGATTAAAATTGACGAGGACAATAGGAATGATAATCATAAATTCTTTATTGAAGAGGATGTTAAAGCCAATATGTTAGAATGTGGTGTTGTGTCTAACAAATGTAAAAGGCTTAATGTTGAAAACAATCACAAAAGACCTATGGGTGAGCCTAAGTTCAAGTATCATTGCTACAAATGAGGCAAATGTTGTTGCACAAGTTGTAGTAGACAACGAAAATGAAGACTTATGTGTTAGTTTTGTGTTTTTATTTACTACTTTATCAAGTGGAATAACGTTGTGGTTCAAAGAAATTATGATGAAAATTGTGTATAAAATCTTTGTTGAAGTGTTGGTAAAAATGCTCACAAAATGAAGTGAAAAACAATTGGTTAATGATTTAAAAGAATTTATGAGCATGGTGAAATACCCCAATAATATTGTTTGGTCTATCAAAACACCTTTTGATCAAGCTCTAGGTGGTCAAATTAAAAACAATGTGGGGTTTATTGTGGTGACAATGCCAAAATAATAGTGTTTGTGACATTATGAGTAATTCACTATAAAGTGAATTTGAAAATTTCTACTTTAAGACATAATAATCTTTTCTTGTTCATAGTTAATGCATCTTTGATGAGCTAAAAAAATGCAAGTTTCTTGCAAAAAAATGATTAACTAATGTAAGTTGAGATGATATATTATGACATGGTAAATGACATGTTAATTTGTTATGATGTCGTAACACATTGTATGATCTCATAAAGTTATATTTATTGACTTGGCTAAGTAAATATTATATATAACCTAAAAGACCGCTATATTAAGTAAAAAAACTATAAAGTTGAGTATTAGACAATGATGTTAGTACTAACGAGAGGTTTAAAACATGAGATCAAGTTGCTAGAGGGAATGTGATTAAAATCCACAAATAGAATGAGTATAGTGGATATCCAACCTAGATGATTGGAGATCCCAAGAACTACGTTCAATGGAAGAACTAAGGTATATGAATGAAAGTGATAACACCTACAAGATGATATCTTTTTTAGTAGTGATGCCTTGAAGATGATATTATCTACCCATCCTTAAAGAGAAAGTGAGGTGTTATGGACCTTCATGTGGTATAGGTTAAGTCTAAATGACTTTTAATGACTCCTGAAAACCTCATAGTGGTTAAGTATGGTAGGATACTCGAAAACAGGAGGTCACCTATATAAGTGGAAGTGGGGGCCGCTTCAAATGAACACTTATGAATCCAAAGTGGGTTTTCAAACCCGAAATGGAACCAAACATGAGAACAAATGGAGTTTGAGACGTTAATGTTTGTTGGTCCTGAGTTCAGAGTGTTTTATGTGCAACGGAAGTTTTAAATAGATTGCACTTTGAAAACTAAAAGCTTAGTTTTCTAGTTTTCAGTTTCCGAAAACTTGATTTAGCGGATTTTGCCACCGATAGATTTAAGTTTCAGTTTTCAGTTATGCACTTCAATACTTTCAATACTTAGAAAGTATTGAAGGTTTCAAATCAAGCTTGAAAACTAGAATGCTGACTCTTAAATAAAGCAATAGACGAGACATGATATTTATAGTGGTTCAGATCTTGAAGCCCTACGTCCACTCTTTGGAATTTAATTATGTAATTCACTAAGTTGCAGATTACAATATCTCACGATCTATAGCTAGCCCTTTGAATGCCAATATACGTCGGCCTGCGAGCGCACTCGCCCAGAAACTTGCTTCGATCCTTATTCAGTCTTGAAGTGAGGACGCACCTCGCAGCCTTCAAACTAGAATGAGATGTTTGTTTTTCTTCCCAGAATGTCGTGTTGTTGGCAGTTGCTCGTGAGAATCAAATTTTCGATTAGGAAAAATAATTGCTGTGTATATTACTTGAAAAGTAATAACACCAAATGAATAGCTTAAGCTTGAAAGCTAAGCGTCGTGTTCTATACAGACACATGAAATTTCAGAGTGCTCGAGCTTTTAGTTTGACAGAGTCTTGACTTGTTTGATTGAATATTTTTAGGTACTCTCCTTTGAAAATGTGGTCTGCTATTTATAGGCAGATTGGTGATCGTTTGAGTTTTTGATTGTTAGAGACAAACAACATGTCACCCATACTTTTCCTGCTGTAGCAGCCTACTCTGCTCTATTTAGTACTGCCTTTTCTTTTGTGCAGTGTACTTTCACCTGCTTCTATCAGAGCTCAGTTCTCCAGTTCGAGGAACTTGAAACTGAAGAACCCTCGTACATGATTGAGTTGGACATTCTTTAAGGAATCTTGGATATGACTCGAGTTCCATTCGGATTACTTTTTGTCTTCTTGTTTTTCACGTGCTCTTCATAACTTTGAAACTGAAAACTGAATTCCTCTAGTTTTAAAGTTTCTAGTTTCCTTTGGTGTAGCATCACAAGTGAAAACTCAGTTTCCAAAAATAGATCTTCTAGTTCTTTTCAAGTTCCAAGTTCTGAAACTTGACTTCAACATCTCAAGCTCTTTTCTAGTTTCTAGTTTAGAAACTAGACTTCTGTCGATCTTCATAGCTTCCAATTTCTATTTTCTCTATTACAACCAAAATAAAGACCTTTTTTATTCATCGAGTCATTTACTTTCTAAGTAGTGGAGAGATGAGAAATTTGCCAAACTTATGGTTAATGAAATTGTATTAATTTTAATTGAGTGTAAACACATGTCCTAAACACTTGAGTGATGAGTGATTGTGAAAAATTATTTCTATCTTTGAGGTTCTTCCCGAAACTATTGATGATCATGATTGGATTTTGATTGCAATATCTTTTGGATGAGAGTGTTCTTGGATAGTGGTAAATCTTGTGAGGCATTGCACATCTCTGTTTGATGGGTTTTGTATACTGAAAGCATTTATTATAATGAGTATACAATGATTTATTTCTCCTATCTGTTAACAATCTTTCATGTATGAACAAAGGTATCCTCTTGTCTCACCGATAGGGACGATCATACGGTGTGTTGTATATCGCAGAAGACAGTATGATCACTTGACCTAGTGAGACAAAAACCTGATCACAGCCGAGACAGCGTATGAGGATACATCTGTCCGGATGGCTGCGGCATTGTCGGAATAAGTAGTCTGTCTTGGTTACTTGACATGCTGGTACGCAGGGGTGGCGTATTGATTGAGTCCAAACCCTAACGAAGGTTCAGGGGTTTGCACGGGTTGACTGTTGCTTTGACTTGCCATGGTGGAGAGCCTGAGTAACGTACTCGTATATCCGCATCTTGGGTAGCAGCAGTTCGTGTAGTACCGCCTGAGACTGGGTTTAGGTAACCATATCTGAGTATTAGGATGGGGACATTCCCTAAGGATCTCAATAACATTCATCGTGCCAAAGTCCTACAGGTTGATTAAGTTCAGGCACGAGTGATAAGGATTGAGTGGTACTACTCAGGAATAATAAGATATTAATTAATTGTAGTTAGAGCTTGTCAGAGGCTCCGATTAATTAATGAATGTCCGGTAACCTTAAATATGAGAATTCTCAATTAATGCAACACGTTCTCATAACGTGGTAATAAAGGGGTAGGTCAGTATTAATTCTGTGGTGAAAAAGAATTAATATTAATTAATTAATTGTGTCCTGGGTTGTGGACATGTGAATTAATTAATTTATAGGCCCACTTTATTATTTGCATTAGGTCCTAGGTCTTGCCCAAGGAAAGTGTGCTGAATTGAGCCCAGGAGCCCACTAGGGTTTACAACCCTAGGTCTATAAATAGACAACTCTCTCTCATAAGTTGTAACACAGTTGAAAAACACTAAACCTAGAGAGAGAGGAGTGGGCGCCGTTTTCAACAAGAAGAAAGGAGGAGAATTTTCGAATTCTGGTCCTGCTCAAAGTACAGATCTGTGGAGTCCTCACCAGTAGCAGATCTGAACGCACCGGGATACAGATTTGAAGATCTAATCTGGAGAACAACAGATTTCCCCTTCTTTCTTTTAATTTTGATTTTTATAAGAAATTAGATTTCTAATTTCTACTTCCGCAGATAAAAATCGAATTGCGTGGTTGAATTGGAGTGGAAGTTCAAACGCAAAAGATCGGTACAGAGACTACGGAGTTACGGTAAATTCCTAAATCCACAATTTTGAGAATTAAATTCATAGGAGCATGCTAGGTTTTATTGTATATTTAATTGTGCACAATATCCATTAATCGATCCGGTTCATTTGGTTTTGGTGATTCGGTTCACAGTAAAACCCTAAAATTGGTTTCAGAGCCAGGTTTCTAATTTATGGCTCTTTTGTTATAATTAAATTCGATATGCATGTATGAGTTTATTTGTTTTTGTGGATGGTTTTTGTTCCTCGTGGAAACCCGTATAATTCATCCTGCGGTGGTTTATCCGTGTAGGGCTGAATTAATTTTGTAAAATCACGAGAAAATCCGTGATTAATGTAGATTTGAAAATTGTAATAGAATAGATTGTTCTGTAATTTTCAAAATATGTAATTGGACGGGTTGAGGATGAAGAACGAAGACGGAGCCGACGCAGGGTCGACAGCAGGCGACGGCCGGGCGGCGCAAACAGCGCGCGCGGTGCGCGCGGGCTGTGATCGGCCAAGGCTCGCGCGGCTTGCGCGTGAGGGGACCAGGGCCGCAGGCTCGCGCGTGCGTGCGCGGCGGCAGTGCGGCGGGTAGCAGCGGTGGTCCTCGTCGGCTGCTGCTGTCCCGTTGCAGTGGCTTGTGTTTTGATGGTTTGTGCAATCCTGTGTAAACCCTAGGGTTTGCATTAGGGTTAGGGCAAATCATCAGATCACAATGGCCTAAATCCCAAAAGATTTGGTGATTGAAGATTTGGGGGCCCTAGAAGATTTGAATTTATCCAAATAAATTCAAATAAAATTTGTAATAGATAGGATTTTATTTTTTTCCTATTTTTTGGGCCACGAGGAATTTTTGTTTGCCTTAATTGTCCTCGTATGATATGTGATTTATTATGTGCGTTATTTAAGCATGTAGATAATAGGAAAAACATATTTTTTTGCTTTTATTATTTACAGCTTTCAAGCATGCTTATGTGATTAATTTCTTTTGTTGGATTATATTTTGGGAATTTTTGGGCTTGTTTAATTACATGCAAAAAATTTGGAAAATATAATAACAAAGAAATTATATGTGCGCATATAAGAAACCTTTTAAAAGAAAAATACTAAGCAGATTTTTTAACTAAAATCAATAGACCTCCACAAAGCGGTCCTAGGCTGTAAGTGTATCTCTCGTTCTAGTAAACGTCTACGAGTGTAGCTTGCTAGTTCCTAGAGGTGCATGGGTACGGTTGTTGGGATTTCTAGACAAACAATTTAAATCATGTGAATAGTGGGAGGGTTTTGCGTAAACGTCTACGAGTGTAGCTTGCGTAGATCTCTTTTACAAAGATTCTAGGATTGATTTAAATTATAGATAACAAAAGCTTTAAGGGCTGTGCGGTATGGTTACATGCCATGCTAAACTGTCTCTTTTGGTCGGAGTTAAATTTGTGGTTAATGACTTAGAAGAATCTTAGAATATAATGCAAGAATTGCATCCTTGCTCTTGAGAGATGGCTTGGTCTAAGGGTTTTCACTAATTATTAATTTTTAGTGTCAAAAGCATCCTGACATGGTAGTGAAATTAAATGGATTGGGGCTTAAAACTCGTAGTTCTGGTTGAGGGTGACATCGTAAACGTCTACGAGTGTAGCTTGCGGTGGGAACTCTTGGGCAATTAGTGAAAAACATTTGTATTTGATTTATTAAAAGGTTTTCAATGCATTTGTTTTCATAGTTCTACATGTATGTTCATATTTAAGATTATTTATTATTTCAGATATGTCTATGTCTACTGTCGATCATTTACTTGCTCTTAATCCTCTAACTGGTCCAAACTTCCCTGAATGGAGTTTTTGCATCAAACACGTCCTTTATCTGAAAAGCCAAGCATACGTTCTTTTTATGGATCCATTGTTGCGTATTCGTCATAAGGTCTGCAAACTTGAGCTTGAATTTTATGAAAGATGGGAGGATGCTGATGAGTTCGCCTTCTGGCTCATCACGGGTTCCCTGTCTAGAGAATTAAGGCACAAGTATGAGTACCTCGAAAGGGCTGGAGAGATCTGGAAGGAACTCTCGACAGCCTATGGCAACGTGGAGCGAACTATTAACTATAAACTTGTACTTGATCTTGTGTGCAAGAAGATGGTTGAAGATAGTTCGGTGACAGAGCACATGATGTCTATGATTGATCTCATGAGACAGTTCACTATGCGGGGTGGTAATATCAGTGCGCAAGGCGAGATTGATATTATCCTGAACTCTCTTCCGGACTCCTTTTATGACTTTAACGTAGTTGCTGCTGCAAGGGGAGAGCATGCTCTGCATGAGCTACTTGAGGACCTTGTGGTGGAGCAATCTTCCATCCGAGTACGGATGCCTGTTCTGACTGCTTCTAGTACTGGTTCGACAACCTCTAAGGTTGGAGATGACGGTGCTGAAAGCAAGCTCAGGAAAGCAATCAGTGAAAGCAAGTCAAGGAAGGTGAAGAGGGTTAAAGTCACTCCAATGAAGAAGAGGTGTGCTGGATGCGGAAAGGTGGATTGTCCAAATGCTAAAGGACAAGGTACGTCATTTGCATTTGTAACGAAAACATGTTTAGCATCAGTTTCTACTCATTCGTGGGTAGTGGTTACTGGAGCTACTGATCATGTTTGTTACATTTTGCAGGGGTTCACACCGAGGAGGGTGCTGAAGAATGACGAGGTTACCATCTCAATGAGGAATGCAGCACAAGTGAGTGCAGCTGCCATTGGAGATTTCACCTTGTACTTTGATGATTCTGTTTTAACTCTGAGAGATATTTTGTACGTACCGGATTTTTGGCGAAACCTTATTTCACTTTCCAAACTTTATGTTGATGGATATTCATTTATTTTTTATAGTGGTGTTTCTATCATTGGTAATAACGGTGTTATCTGTCGTGGGATGCTGAATAATTCTCTCTATGTTGTTAACTGTAATCATAAGTCTTCCGCAAGTATTGCATGTAATTCATCCGTAATTGATAATCCTAGAAAGAGAAAACGTACTTCTTCTGATGACGATCTTACATATCTCTGGCACTTGAGACTGGGTTACATCAGCTTAAAGCGGATTCAGAGACTTGCAGATGATGGTACATTGGACTTAGTCCGGGCTGTACCTTATCAAGTCTGCGAATCCTGCATCGAGGGCAAGATGTCAACTAGGCCTTTCAAGGCTAGTCAGTCTCGAGCAAAGGAAGTGTTGGAATTGATCCATTCTGACGTATGTGGACCGATGTCCACGCAGGCTCATAATGGGTACAAATACTTCATCAATTTCATTGACGATTACTTAAGGTACGGATATGTTTACCTGCTTCGCTACAAGTCTGAATGCTTTGAGAAATTCAAAGAGTTCAAGGCTGAGGTAGAAAAGAAGGTCGGGAAAACTATCAAGTCACTGCGATCTGACCGCGGTGGCGAATACCTCGGCAACGAGTTCCTGCAATATTTGTCAGAAAATGGGATTACATCCCAGTGGACTGCACCGAGTACTCCCCAGCAAAACGGTGTAGCTGAAAGAAGAAATAGGACTCTTCTAGAGATGGTAAGAACAATGATGAGTTATGCAAACTTACCAATTTCGTTTTGGGGCTACGCATTGGAAACAACAGTTTACGTGCTTAATGTGGCGCCTTCTAAATCAGTTCCGAAGATGCCTTCTGAGCTCTTCCTTGGTCGCATACCTAGTTTGTGCAAGTTTAGAGTATGGGCAGTCCGACACACGTACTGTCGAAGGAACCTGATAAGTTAGAAAGCAGGTCAAAAGTAATGTTGTTCACAGGGTATCCCAGGCAAACGAAAGGTGGTTACTTTTACTGTCCTGAGAGTCAAAGAGTCGTTGTTAGCACCAACACTAGACTCTTGGAGGACGAGTATGTGAGTAATCACAAGTCAAGGAGTGATATCGTTCTTCAAGAAATTGAGAACGAGAATGCAATTCCAAGGGAAGGGGAACGTGTAGATGTGGGTGCACCTATGAGAGGTACAACACCACAGGCACGTTCTTCAGTGCAAGGTGCAGGACCACAAGTTACTGCACCTACTACTGACACGGCACCGATGCCTCGTTGTAGTGGAAGAGTAATTTTCCAGCCGGAAAGGTACATGTTCGTGGGTGAGTCTTCGGACTTGAGCCCGGAAGACGAACATGAGGACTCTGACCCACTGACTTACGAAGAGGCAGTGCAGGACAAGGATATTGCCAAATGGCGTGTCGCCGTGGATTCCAAAATTGAATCCATAACTGCTATGGATGTATACCAGAAAACTGATTTGCCAGATGACTTTAGGGCCATAGGGTTCAAATGGGTATACAAGAGAAAGAAAGGAGCGGATGGAAAGATCACGACTTTTAAAGCCAGGATGGTGGCAAAGGGTTATAGTCAGAAAGAGGGCATTGACTATGACGAAACCTTTTCACCCGTAGCCATGCTCAAATCCACCCGGATACTCCTTGCCATAGCTGCGCATATGGACCTCGAGATATGGAAGATGGATGTCAAGACCGCTTTTCTAAACGGTTACATTGAAGAAGGTAGGGACATCTATATGCAGCAACCCAAGGGTTACATACGCAAGGGCGAAGAACATCTTGACTGGAAGCTTAGGAAGTCCTTGTATGGACTTAAGCAAGCTTCAAGGTCGTGGAACTTACATTTCAACGATGTGATTAAATCCCATGGATTTGCACAGTTAGAGAACGAAAGTTGTGTTTACCGACTTTGTGTCAGTGGGAGCGTGGTTTTCCTTGCACTATACGTTGATGACATACTCCTATTTGGAAACAACGAGGGAGTGATGTCAGAAATCAAGGTTTGGTTATCCGAACAGTTCCAAATGAAGGATTTGAGAGAAGCTGGGTACATTCTTGGGATTAAGGTCTTACGAGATCGTAAGTGAAGAATGTTGAGCTTATCCCAGGTATCCTATGTGGATACTGTGATTGCCCGGTTCAGCATGCAACTCGCCAAGAATGGTTTGCTGCCTTTCCGTCATGGCGTTCGTCTTTCTAGTGGGCAGTGTCCTCAGACACAGCGGGAGAAAGATGAGATGAGTCTTGTACCATACGTTTCAGCGATGGGGAGCATCATGTATGCGATGCTGTATACCAGACCAGATATCTTTTATGCCGTAGGCATGGTAGCAAGATATCAGTCTAACCCTGGACAGGCGCACTGGACTGCTGTAAAGCACATCCTCAAGTACTTGAAAAGAACTAGGAATTTCTGCCTAGTTTATCATAGTGAGGATTTGTGCCCTGTGGGTTATACGGACTCGGATTTCCAAGGGGACCAGGATGAGAAGAAATCGACCTCAGGATATGTGTTTACCCTGGGAGGTGGAGCTGTATCTTGGAGTGTTGGTCCCTTAGATCAGAGTCGTCGTGGTAACAATAAGATATACACACGAAATGCAGCGGAATAAAAATTAGCGTTTACTTGTAAGTAGGTTATTCTTAACTTAGGGTTTTCGGTTCAAGTTTGCTTAAGTTACTTTTTGCGGTTATACTCTAGCAACTCCGTTGCTAGGTTAAATCGTCGTAGCTCAAAAGTACTAGAACAGTAATCAGCAAGAGAACACAAGATTTATAGTGGTTCAAAATACTAAGAATTTCACTAAGAAAGTATACGGTGTACAAAGAGTTGCCTTTCCTGTAAAGCAAGCAACCGATGTTTTGGTCTGTCTGCTCCACGGTTATCTTCCGATACTCCGAACCCTTAAGGTGTGGCTCCGGCTGAGTCAAGGGCGCACCTTCGTAAAACTCGCTTTTACCACCAGTGGAAGAGTTTAGAGTTCCTTCCGAACTGTCTTTCGTTCTCGGCTTTAGTGCCCGTTCTAATCAATTCCCTTTCGAGAAATTGACTGCTGGATACTTTCTATAACGAAAGTGATCCCAATGATTGAAGATTCTTGAATCACTTCAAGAATCACTCAGATGAGTGTCAGAGGTGTGGTGCGACACTCTAGAAGTTGAAGGCTTTTCGATATCTCTGTATTATGCCTTTCCACTGAACTGCTCTCATAACTTTTTGTCTCTTTTTGGAATCTTTCGTACGTGAATTTGCGTTAGAGAGTGAGCAGCTTCTGCATCTTCCTTTGACTTGCCTTTTATAGTTGTTTTCTCGAAGTTTGAGTCGGCAGATCCGTTTAGACTTAACGGATATTTCTACTTAAATGCATGAAGCTTTTTACCAACTTTTCTGTCTCCGTGCAGGCTTTTCCGTCCTACTTCTGACAGGTCTAATCTTCGCGTGTTGGTTAGAATGGCGGTGTAGCAGTTGTTCAGATTTGCTTTGCTGTGCATGTGCTGGAACGGGATGCTGGATGTCTTTCAGCATACTACTAGACTTGATGCGCAACAAATGCTCTTCTGCTACTTTGACTTCGGATTGCTAACACCTTTAGCAGTCTGTGACGTGTTATCAAATGCTGACTCCTCAGCATTCTGCTATCACTAGCTTTCTTCTTCTTTTTCGCTTTTCTGATGTCTGTTGAGATTCTTCCAAGCAACCTATTCTATTACAACTCGATGTTTACCCTATACAGGACATTACATAAGTTGCTAAGCTATGCTAAGGTTCAGCAATGATCGACCATCTACTAAGGTTTGATCCAACAAAACCTTTTACATTGTACTCCTAAGGGTAGTTCAGGAATATTTTCCCAACAATTTTCCCCTTTTTGGTGCGATCAAAGCTTACTAAGGATTGCTGAGATTGAGCTTCGAAAAATATGAGTTACAAGGAAATTTCTAGACAAGCTATCTCAGAATCTTACTTGCTTTAAGTCCTTAGTGAAAGTATTACAAGTAAATCATTCAGCAAACATTCAAACATTCTTGGCTTATCTTCCAGATTCTGATTCGTTGAATACACAGAGAGTGTATTTCAACTATTGTACGCACTCGGAAAATCAGAATTTAGACAATAAGATTTTGTCATGATTCTGATGATTTCATATATGATATTGCAATTACATGTTTAGTGAAATCAGTTCAGAATCACGGCAAAAAAAAATAAGAACATGACAGATGGGAGTGACCTTAGTTCTGGGCTTCTGGTGGAGGTTTTGGCTTCTCAGGGGATTCCACCTTCCTTGTTGTCATGGCTATGAGTTTCTCCATTTGCTCGATACGAGCTCGTTGTTCTGCTTTCTGTTGTTCTTCTAACTTCATTCTTCGTTCAATCATTGCTCGTTCAAACTCTTTTTCTTTCCGCAGCAACTCAGCTTCCTCTGCTTTCACCCATGCTTGTTCAACAATCCTTCTTTCTTCCCCCTCTTTGAGCGCATCCAAAACAGAGGTGGTGAAAGACTTGTGTGCAGCAAGATCGATGCTGAGAGTCACCACATTTGTTTGCACCGTAGAGATGGTTTCTTCCACATGTGTGATCTTGTCAGTAACTTGACCAACCTTTTGTTGAACCTAAGAGACAGAGGTTTTAACTTGAGAGATTGCTTCTCGTACATCAACAACCTCTTTTAGAACTTTGTCATTGAATGTCGCGTTGATGTAGTGCGTTGTGGAGTATGTTGACAAGCTATTGAAAACTCACTTGTACTGGTTCAGTAGCAATAGGAATGTCAGAAATGACCATTTCGTTACTGGTTGCTCTGGTAGTAAGTTCACCGACTTGTCCTTCCACTGTTATAATCGTGGATTCTGGGATAGCGACTTCAATTCTCCGGGAGGTAGTTTCATCAACCACATTGGTATCTACTTCCATTGAGTCAATCACTACATCTTGATCGGGATGAGCCTCAGAAGCTTGAAGTAAGGCAGCAGCTCGAGTATAATCTTTCTGAAAATTGATCATTTTGAGATGGTCCTATCGCTTAGCCTCTTCTTCCTTTTCTTGTTCAAGAGCGGCTAGTTCTAGGCTTCTAACTCGCAACTTCTCCTCATAAGCATCTTTTCTTTTCTGATAAGCATCCATTGCAGCCCTTTGTCGTTTGGTTAACTATATGTGTGCTAAAGACTTATGATTTGGAGCAAACTGGGATTGGGACAGTGACAGGGATGCGGAGTATTTTCGGTGGGCACGGATGGCTTGTAGTCTTGCAATCACCTGTTGATCGGTAAACTGTTTCGTGCAGGAGGGCTGATCCATCCATTCGTTTGCCCATAACTCTTCGGCACACCAGAAATTTAGACCTTTTCTTGCAATAGTAATCATCCGTTCTTCAAAATAGAGTTCATGCATAATGTAATCATATGTTTTCCATCGTCGGAATTGTTTACCAAGCACCTTGACTTCTTCTGTTCCTTCATCAATTTCAACATAGAAGACCCCGGTAATGTCCCTATTGACTTCTTGATCCACAAATGCCAAAATTTCATCACTCCAATCTCGGAGATCGGCATTCGAATCATCTTCAAGTGAGACAGATGCGCACCACTGAGCTACCCTTCTAGAGTGAAAGAGTTTCCCAGGTAAACCATGAAATGGGATCCTCAGTTGTTCGTTCTTCAAGGTGGGGAATTTCCTTAGGGTTTTGGCATCAAATACCTCATTAGATTCCCCCTCAGAATCAGATTCTGATGAGCAGGTGGACTCATCCAAGAATCCAGCAGAGGAGACGTCTTGTTCTATCGTATCATCTGCATGATCCTCAGCAGCAGCAGCGGCTGTTGTCTCCTCAGCAACATGGACTACTTCAGCAGTGTCCGTCCTAGTTACTTTATCTACATTAGATTCTTCAGCAATGTCCGGCATGATTACGTCAGCTACAGTAGATTCTTCAGCAAGTGCATGAGTCGTGTCCTCAGCAGACAGTTTATTTTCAGACTCAGCAACACTCTCCTCAGTAGCTGGTTTGTCAGCAGACACGTTTGTGTCTACGATTTCCTTTGTGGTTCCTGACGACCCTACATCCTTAGCCTTGGGAGATACGACCTTCTCTGAACTATTGCTTTTATGGGGTTCGTCGGTTGGTTCATGAATCTGAACCTGTTTGCCCTTGGAGTCTTTCTTGGTATTGAAGGCTCCAGAGTGGATCATCGTGTCTAGCTCCGCGTCAGTCATGCCGACTTCTTCTTCTGTTATTTTGGCAGGTTGAGTGACTTCAACAAAGATTTCTGATGCGGCTAAAAGTTCAATCAAATTAAACCTCTAACTACACAAGA
>JAPKLW010002221.1:54856-104393 GCA_026898455.1 Plectranthus barbatus
TTTGTAAATCCCAACCCGGACTTATCAGAAGGCTTTCTCCAATGACTTAGAGCTGCTTCCAAGTCTTTTGAGCCTTTATTTAGAAAATTTATTCTATTTTCTTGCTCCAGAACGAGATTGTGAAAATTATCTCGCTCAGTTTTTGTAATTTGAAAATTTTGGAGTAACTCAAAGTGAGTTTTTTTCAAAGTGGCTAGCTCTTCACTGACTGACCTCGATTTTTCAATCTCCTTGGTCAAAATAGAAACTTGATCTTTCAGCGAAGTATTTTCGCCAGCCAAGACATTCTTTATTTCATAAAATTTTAAAAATTCTTTTTGAAGAATGTCTATAGTGACAGCTTCTGAGTCGGAGCAACGCGACTCAGAATCGTCTAAACTGATAGAAGGCATGATATGCATTGGGGAAGCTGATGATTGTACCTGATCATCAGCTGCAAATGCCTCTTCACTGTCAGCACTTCCTTCAGCTGACTCCTCGCCAAAGGCTGCCATGAGTGCCAGTAGAGCTTCCTCTTCTGACTCTTCGTCTGACTCATACTCCCCATCATCATGGTCGGGTATGTCAGGCACTTCAGTCCTGGTCAGCATAGCCTTGGCAACGGCCTTGGAGGCACGCTCTTCAAAGAGCTTCTTTAGCCTTTCCCGCTCATTTTTGTCCACCTGTGGACATTCAAACTTTAAATGATCAGGGGATTGGCACTGGTAGCAAGCACGGGGAGCTCTCTTGACGAATTTTTTGTCAGTTGAGCTCAGAGATACTCCCTGCTTTGACTTGGCTTTCTCCAGAAGGACAGCCAGTCGTTTCATCTGCTGCTCAAGGTCAGCGATAGAGCCCTCGCTGTCTTTTGAGTTAGATCCCGATGTAGCTGGGATCTCTTTCTGCTGGTTGTGCTGGGCAGCAGGTCTGTCAGCATGGAAGGGCTTCTTGTGCTTCCATTTGAAGTCCTTCTTGACGAAGTAAGCTTCGTCTTGAGCTTTAACGCTGGGGGATCCCATGTTCCTGATGGCCTCATTCTTGTTCACCATCTGGATATCCCACTCGTGTGCCTGCAACTGAGCAAATAACTCCTTGGGAGTCATCTGGGATAAGTCCTTCTCCTTGAGAGCTGTCGTCTTCACGAACCAGTCCTCCTTGGGCATCTTGGACAGGATCTTGGCATTAAGATCTTCATTTGAGTACTTCCTGTCCAGGGACTTTAGCTCGCTGACGATGGCGTTGAATCTCGCCTCCATCTCCTTGATGGTTTCTCCAGGCAGCATCTGGAAGGACTCATACTTGTCCACCGCAACCTGCAATTTGTTGCGTTTCATTTGATCAGTTTCTTGACATAGACTATCAAGAAAATCCCATACTCCCTTGGCATTATCAAACTGGAGGGCTTCCTCCATCAGCGACTCTGGAAGAGAAGCCAGGATCAACTCGTGAGCAATGGAATCCAACTGATTCCGCTTCCTGTCCTCGGCGTTCCATTCGCTTTGAGGCTTTGGGATGACAGCAGCTGGACGATCTCCTAGCTGGTGCTGTATCATGGTGATCTCGATTGGTCCTTTCTCCAGCACATCTTTCATTTCCGGATGGATGCTCTTCAGAGAAATGAGCGACCTCTTTCGCCATATATCATGCTTCACAGTCTTGTAGTCGAGTAGCTTCGGGTTATTCATCTTGATTTACCTGAGCTAATCAAACAGACAAACAAATAGAGTGCAAGGAAACGCGGATCACGGTCCTAAGCGACTCAGATACGAACGGTCTATACGAACCGTCCGCTCTGATACCACTTGTTGGTCCCGGATTATCAGGGTATAACTTGGCAGCGGAAAATATGGTTAATCGTTTCTTGCACTCTGCTGGTTACTCAGCTGACTGGGACCTTGTCAGCTGGTAAGTCAACTTGCACTCTGAGTACTCAGCTGACTGGCGACTGGCTTGTCAGCTGGTAGCTCAAGACTTAGAATATTTTAGCCTTGTTTGCACAGTTATATCAGTTTTCAGATATACACCAGCACTTGGGTGCTGGGTTTTAAATCAGTATGAAATGCAGAAAGCTGATAAAAGACAGAGGATTTATAGTGGTTCGATCAACTGATCTACGTCCACTCTCTAGTCGTAGCACTGGAAATTCACTAAGAGTAATCGGGTACAAGCGTCCTACGATCTATCTCTAGCTGGTGAATGCCTCGTCCACCAGTTCACTAGATCAACCGCTCCCGGCCTTGTCCTTCTTCAACTCTGATCAGCTGGTGGAGTGCGAGCACGTCACTTCAACCTCCACAGCTTCACTGGGTGTTTAGTTCTCCCAAGAACGTATCTTCTCAAATACGGCAAAAGCCCGTAATAACTCAAGTGCTGGCTGGCACAAGAGCTGCTGTGAACTTCCTCGGAAGAGAAAGAACACCAAAGAGATCAGAACTTACAAGCTGGAAGCTTGAAGTCTCGTGTTTGAATAAATCAACACACGGATAGCCTTTAGAAAGGCCTCGAAAGTGTTTTGCTTCTACTTGCTTGAGCGTAATAAATTTGCAGTCTTTCGTTAGGTGAAGAGTATTGAATGTTGAAGCAAGCGTCTTAAATGTTGGTAGTTCCGACCTATTTATAGACGCAGGATCCCATTCAAATCTTCTAGCCGTTTGGACACATCCGGAAAAGGTCTCTGTCCTCGCATGTCCTTCAGACGGCGGCAGGTAGGAATTTCCGGAAAGCGCCATGCTTTTGTCCACTTTATCTGACATTGATCTCTTTATGTCAGAACGGCACTATTCGTCAGTACGAGGAATCGGAACTGGTGTCTTGAACTGATAGACTTTAAGGTATCCTCCCTTAAAGTCATACTCTGTCAGTTAATTCCTCGACGAATCGTCTTTTTGTCTCTAAGACTCTGGGAGAGCGAATCTGGAATTCTGCTGGTAACATCCGACTGGAAGATCATTCTGGTGATCTTGTGCTGGCAGTCTCTGCTGGTGACTTTGCGCTGGCACAATCTAAGTCTACCAATATGTCTGATGTTAACCCTTGGAATCTCCCATGACTGGTGGCTTCACCGCTGGTGAACAGTGTCAGTGAGAACACGTATTCTGCTGGTAAGATTTGTCAGCCGCCTGCTGGTGAAATCCTTCCAACTGGTGAACAGTAACCAGTCATTAGCTCTTCTCATGCTGGTGAACAGTGTCAGCACGAGACTTTGTCAGCCGCCTTCGGATGAGACTTTCCCAACTGGTGAACAGTAGCCAGTGGTAAGCACTTCTCATGCTGGTGAACAGTGCCAGCATGAGTCTTTGATCAGCTGCGACTTACAACTCAAAAGACCTAAACAGGACTTTACATTTGAGACTAGAGCTATTCTAGAGACAAACTGACGCTGGTAGGACTTAGGATTTGATCCACCAAAACACCAAAACAAGAATCTAAACAAGTAGCTACTGGGATAGCTACTGGGGAAAGGAAACTTAGCCAAATTTCCCAACAGTTCCGTTTCCTTTTGGTTTCACGTATGCCTTTAGCACGTTCCTCAAAACTTCTAGAGGACAAGGGTGGGTCAATCTCCTTTTCAGTAGGAGCAGCAGTTTGATCAGGAGCCTTATGACCTCTGTTTCAAAAGGACTGTTTGGCAGGTAATGATGGCTATGGATGATGCTGCTTCTGTTGACTGGGCCGGATTCTTCTTCAAGAATGTCTGAGAAAGCATCAAACTTCATCCGTTCGTGCCACTGCGGAATGGAATGCAGCTTAGCTGGTTGATGGAGAAGTATTTTTCGGAGATTGCTGACGGTCCATCCAACCTTCAAGGAGCTGATTTCTATCCTTATAAGCCGGTGTCGCCTTTCTGAAAACATAATGAATCCTGTAGTAGATCTGTGTTTTCCTTTTGACTGATGTTGTAATGTCCCTCCTTTTGAAGATGTAATGAAGTTCCTCTTTTTGCAATGCATGTCCATTTTCAGTGATGAATAGTTGTACGACACAACGATCTTTGGCATATCTTCATAACAAAAGATAGATTTGATCTTCATTTTTTCATGATCTGCTCAGCAGATACAATCTATCTGCTGACTGTTTAGAGGGGTGTTTTCGATATTTGGCATTATCTTAGCAGACTGCATTTAGCAGAGACCTCCATAACATGCTGAAGATAATAAAGAGAAATCCACGAAAACCAGAAAGAATGATAATAGCATTTCATTCATCGACAACAACGTCTAACTCCATCATGCCCAATTTGATACATAATTCTTTGAATCTTGTTTCTGCTAGAGGTTTAGTGAAGATGTCTGCTATTTCATCCTCCGTGCATATACGCTGAATATCAATGTCTTTCTTTTCTTGATGATCACGAATAAAGTGATGTCGAATATCAATATGTTTGGTTCTGGAGTGATGTACTGGATTCTTTGTGATGCACATAGCACTGTTGTTATCACAGTAGATTGGTACACATTCAGGAGAAATGTCATAATCCTGAAGTTGTTGTCGAATCCACAGAATTTGCTGACAGCAACTAGCAGCCGCTACATACTCTGCTTCGGTGGTTGATGTTGCTACCGAGTGCTGCTTTTTGCTGAACCAGTTGATCAATTTATATCCAAGAAATTGACATGTTCCACTGGTGCTTTTCGTATCAATTTTGCATCCTCCAAAATCAGAATATGAGTAACCACTCAGAGCGAGACTGTCGGCTCTTGGATACCAAATTCCTAAGCCTTCTGTGCACTTCAAATATCTGATAATTCGCCTTGCTGTATCTAGGTGCGTTTTGTTCGGTTGAGATTGATATCTAGCACATAGTCCCACAGCATATGATATATCGGGTCTGCTGGCTGTAAGATATAGAAGAGATCCGATGATCCCTCGATATAAGGTAGGATTCACTGCTTCTCCTTCTTTCTCGAGATCTGCTATGCACGCATTGCTGATGGGAATCCTTAACCTCTTGGTCTTTTCTGGACAATACTTAGCAATCAGATCCCGCGTGTATTTTCTTTGGTGAATAAAAATTCCTTCATCGGATTGTTGAATTTGAAGTCCAAGAAAATAGGACATCTTTCCCATCATACTCATTTGAAAGTTGCTCATCATTAGCTTGGAAAATTTGTCACAGAGATCTTGATTCTTTGAGCCAAAAATGATATCATCAACGTAGATTTGCACAAGTAGGATGCTTCCTTTGTCTCTAATACGGAAGAGTGTTTGATCAATCCTTCCCTTTTTGAAACCATTGTCAAGCAGAAACTTGGATAAAGTTTCGTACCATGCCCGTGGTGCTTGCTTCAGTCCATACAAAGCTTTCCTCAGCTTGTAGACTTGGTTTCCATTCTCAAATCCTGGGGGTTGTTCAACATATACTTCTTCCTTGAGCTCGCCATTTAGGAATGCACTTTGGACGTCCATTTGCATGACCGAGAATTCATGGTGTGCAGCATAAGCAAGAAATAACCTTATTGCTTCCAATCTGGCTACTGGAGCAAACGTCTCATCATAGTCAATCCCTTCACACTGTTTGTATCCTTTGGCTACAAGACGTGTTTAATTTCTTACCACCACGCCTGATTCGTTCTTCTTGTTCTTGAATACCCATTTGGTGCCTATAACATTTTGATGTTCTGGTCTATATACCAGATCCCATACATGATTGCGAGAGAATTCAGCAAGCTCCTCTTGCATAGCGTTTACCCAATCTGGATCGCGTAGAGCATCCTCAACTTTAGTTGGTTCCTCACTTGATAGGTAGCAAGAAAACATTGCGGACCCTTATCTTGTAAGAACAGGATCATTAATATCTCGAAGAACATCTTCTAGAGGATGAGCACGCAGCCATGCTGGTCTGATTGGTTCTTCAATATTTCCTTCTCCGTCTTGATTATCTGTATGCTCTACATCATTCGCTTGATCCTCAGCATCTGGAGTGTTGGTGACTTGCTCTTCCGTGGCAGAAATTCCTTCAGCAACTGGAGCTTCTGCTATAGGAACATCATGATCTGGACCTTCTTCTTCAGCAGGTATCTCATCAGCTGGTAACTCAGCACCTCCCGTGCTAAGGTCTTCAGCAGCATCTACTCCTTCAGCAACAGTGGGCGAATTTGAAGTCTCCTCATCTGAATCATCTAGCAAATTAAAGATATCCTTTTGAGGATTGGCCTCAGCATGATCATTGGCATCATTGGCCTGGTCAGCAGTTTGATCACCGGCTGAGCTCGTCTGGATTGGATCACAATCATTCATAGACTTAGTCGGGTCAATCCGTAAGTTCTCGAAGGAATTCAGAATTGATTGACCATTGACATCATCAGTCTCATGATTGATTTCCTTCGTCTCTTTTACAGCTCTGCGCACTAAAGTAGATTCATCAAAAATAACATTGCATGTTATTTCCACAATTCCAGTAGTCTTATTTAACACTCTATAACCTTTGTGAGTAGGATGACCATATCCAAGAAGTACACCCTCATCTGACTTAGGTGAAAAAGTGTTAAGTTTCGACTTTCCATTATTATGAATATAACATGTCGCTCCAAAAACACATAGATAATCTAAATTAGGCTTACGACTGTTGTATACTTCATAGGGAGTCTTGTTGAATCGTCCGTTAATGGAACTTCTGCTCTGCGTATAACAGGCTTTCATGACCGCTTCTCCCCAATATTTTGCAGGTAAGTCAGCATCGGCTAGCATAGATCACACTGCTTCTTTCAATGTTCGATTCCTCCTTTCTGCTAGACCATTCTGCTGTGGGGTCCTAGCAGTGGACCTCTCAAGATTTATACCATCTTCTGCGCAGAAATCCATGAGGATTCCATTGCAAAATTCGGTTCCATTGTCAGATCGAATCCTCTTCACAGTAACCTCTTTACTGTTTTGCTCCTTAAGAATTAGCTCGGGTAGGATGATCTTAACCTCATCTTTGGCTTTAAGCAAACGAACCCATGTGTACCTAGAATAGTCAACAATTACCACAAGAGTATATATTCTTTTACTTACAGAGGGAGGAGTGACTGGTCCAAATAGGTCCATGTGCAATAATTCAAGAATCCTGCTTGAGGTATTTTTCTCTGGATTGGAGTGGAATGAGGCTTTGGTCTACTTTCCTTGTTGACAGGCTTTACATATTCCTTCCTTCCGAAATGTGATGTCATCAGGGAGACCTGCGACAAGCTCATTTCTGGATATATGGTTAATGGTTTTAAAATTCAAATGATTTAACCTTTTGTGCTATAGCTATGTGGTTTCTTCTTTGCTTAGTGCTAGAAAGCATGAATGTTGTTGACCACTTTGCCAATCGACAACATAAAGTCCTCCTTTCCGGATTCCTCAAAGTTTTACTTCTCCTGTAACATTGTCTGCTATAGAACAACCTGAATGAATAAAAGATACTTTGTACCCGTTTTCGCATAGTTGACTAATGTTGAGTAAATTATGCTTGAGATTTGATACAAGAGCCACGTTGACAATCCTTAGTACATTGCGCTCTATGCATCCTCTGCCAAGTACTCTCCCCTTGCTATTATCTCCGAACACGACATATGGGCCATAAGATTTCTGAATATCTGAGAACAGGTCTTCGTCTCCCGTCATGTGCGCAGAACAGCCACTGTCTAGGATCCATTCATTTGACATGCCTGATGTCTTCGCACTTGAATCCTGATCCTCTTGATTGTCGACTGCTAGGGCCAATTCTGAAGGTCGCTCAGCATTAGCGGATGACTCACCATCCTCAACGATTCTTGCCATGAAGACCATTAAGGCTTCCTCTTCCTCATCAGTGGGATAATATTCCTCTTCATTGTCAGGAATATCTGGAACTTCTGTTCTCGTCAGCAACGCCTTGGTCACAGCTCGGACTGCTCGCCTTTCAAATCTTTGCCGCAACCGTTCTCTTTCTTCAGGACTTACTTTTGGACAATCATGCCTCAAGTGATCTGGAGATTTGTATTCAAAGCATGTCCTTATCTTTTTCTCAGTAGGATGCTGTATAGAGGTTGCTTTTGCATCCTTTTCGGCCTTTGCTTCCAAAATCATTTTTTGTATCTTCTTCATCTGCTCGTCCAACTCGTCTATCTTTTGAATTTCACCGCTTGAGTTAGAAGTTGATGGAGTCTCCTTTGTTGGCGTTGTTGGTGTTGATCTCTCCTGATTATAAAATGGTTTCCTAGGAGATTTCCATTTGTTTCCATCCTTTTTGACGAAGTATGGTACGTCTTCTTGAGTTCCAACACTCGTTGCATTTGGATGTGCTATAGCAGCTTCATTCTTCTTCGACTGCTGAATGATGAATTCATGTGCTTTTAATTGAGAGAACACTTCAGCGGTAGTCATGTTGCTCAAATCCTTTCCACTTAAGCTCGTCATCTTGACAAACCAATCACTTTTGGGATAGAGCTTGGATATTATTTTATTGTTCATTTCTCCTTTGTCATATGTCTTGCTGACATTTTTGAGTTCTCCTATGATAGTGTTAAATCTTTCTTCCATCTGCTGAATGGTTTCACCAGGAACCATGGCGCAGGATTCGTATTTGTCTATAGCTACTTGTAGCTTGTTTCGCTTCATTTGTTCAGTCTCCTAGGATACTTCACAGACGTACTCCCACATTTCTTTTGCTGTGTTGTAGTCTAGAGCTTCGTCAGACATCAGAGGGGGTAGACAGTCCATGATTAGTTTCATGGCGATAAACTCCAGCTGGCCTCTCTTTTTGTCTTCAAGAGTCCATTCCTCGTAGGGTTTCTTCACCACCTCAGGTCTGGGTTGACCACCAGCGGGTCCAGGGGGTGCAGTGTTAACCTTCATGATCTCTATAAGACCAATCGTGAGAATGTCCCTCATCTCCGGATGAATGCTCTGCAACTGGATCATGGCCTTCTTTTTCCATGTTTCAAAGCCATCCTTGTTGTACTTTGGAAGAGCGTGATTCGTCGTCTTGATTCTTTTTGCCTTTACCTGAGCTATGTAAGACACAAATACAAGAAACACAAGGAAAAACTAGGATCTATTTCCTAAGCGACTCAGAAGCACTCAGTTTTTCAACCTCCTACTCTGATACCACTTGTTGGTCCCTTAGATCAGAGTCGTCGTGGTAAAAATAAGATATATACACGAAATGCAGTGAAATAAAAATTAGCGTTTACTTGTAAGTAGGTTATTCTTAACTTAGGGTTTTCGGTTCAAGTTCGCTTAAGTTACTTTTTGCGGTTATACTCTAGCAACTCCGTTGCTACGTTAAATCGTCGTAGCTCAAAAGTAATAGAACAGTAATCAGCAAGAGAACACAAGATTTATAGTGGTTCGATCAAATGATCTACGTCCACTCCTTAGCCGAAATGCTAAGAATTTCACTAAGAAAGTATACGGTGTACAAAGAGTTGCCTTTCCTATAAAGCAAGCAGCCGACGTTTTGGTCTGTCTGCTCCACGGCTATCTTTCGATACTCCGAACCTTTCAGGTGTGGCTCTGGATGAGTCAAGGGCGCACCTTCGTAAAACTCGCTTTTACCACCAGTGGAAGAGTTTAGAGTTCCTTCCAAACTGTCTTTTGTTCTCGGCTTCAGTGCCCGTTCTAATCAATTCCCTTTCGAGAAATTGACTGCTGGATACTTTCTATAACGAAAGTGATCCCAATAATTGAAGATTCTTGAATCACTTCAAGAATCTCTCAGATGAGTGTCAGATGTGTGGTGAGACACTCAAGAAGTTGAAGGCTTTTCGATATCTCTGTATTATGCCTTTCAACTGAACTGCTCTCAGAACTTTTTGTCTCTTTTAGGAATCTTTCGTACGTGAATTTGCGTTAGAGAGTGAGCAGCTTCTGCATCTTCCTTTGAATTTCCTTTTATAGTTGTTTTCTCAAAGTTTGAGTCGGCAGATCCGTTTAGACACAACAGATCTTTCTACTTAAATGCAGGAAGCTTTTTACCAACTTTTCTGTCTCCATGCAGGTTTTTCCGTCCTACTTCTGACAGGTCTAATCTTCGCGTGTTTGTCAGAATGGCGGTGTAGCAGTTGTTCAGATTTGCTTTGTTGTGCATCTGCTGGAACGGGATGCTGGATGTCTTTCAGCATACTACTGGACTTGATGCGCATCAAATGCTCTTCTGCTACTTTGACTTCGGATTGCTAACACCTTTAGCAGTCTGTGACGCGTTATCAAATGCTGACTCCTCAGCATTCTGCTATCACTAGCTTTCTTCTTCTTTTTCGCTTTTCTTATGTCTGCTGAGATTCTTCCAAGCAACCTATTCTATTACAACTCGATGTTTACCCTATACAGGACATTACATAAGTTGCTAAGCTATGTTAAGGTTCAGCAATGATCGACCATCTACTAAGGTTTGATCCAACAAAACCTTTTACATTGTACTCCTAAGGGTAGTTCAGGAATATTTTCCCAACATGGAGGAGCTCAAAGCAGAAATGCGTTGCTGACTCCACCATGGAGGCGGAATATGTCGCCGCCTCCGACGCCTCGAAAGAGGGGGTATGGCTCAGGAACTACCTTTTAGAGTTGGGCGTGATCCTGAGTTTGCCGAGGAGCATCACAATTTATTGTGATAACTCTGGTGCAATGGCAAACTCAAAGGAACCGCGGTCTCTCAGGGCAAGCAAACACATAGAGAGAAAGTACCATATCATATGAGAAATCGTATCGAGGGGCGATGTGCAAATTAAAGCCTACTATCAATTGCTGAGACTCAGTAGAAAGAAATCTAAGAGTTACAATATATTGCTAGACAAACTATCTCATAATTTATCCACTTAAGGTCTCTAGCAGAATGATTGGTTTTTAAATAGAATTCCCCCTCAAAGAGTGCTGGGAAAATTGTTTAACACTACATAAATGTTGCAAGCTTGATGTGCTAGAAATCCTAGCATCTTTAAGAATAGCAGACATTCACCAATCAGTCAGCATAACAACCATATTCAAATATTGTTGAATACACGAAAAGTGTATATCAACTGATGTACGCACGCGGAAAATCAGAAGTGGACAGTGAGATTTTGTCACGAATCTGATGATTTCATATAAATTTTGAAAATTTGAGTACAATGAAATCAAAAGACAGAACATAGAACTTAGCAAAACAGAAAGTGATCAGAAGATAAACGACCTTAGTTCTGGGCATCAGGTGGAGGTTTTGGCTTCTCAAGATCCTCGATCCTTTTCATTGTTAAAGCCATGAGTTTCTCCATCTGAGCTTGATGGTCTGCTCTCTGCTTAGCTTCTAACTCCATTTTCCTCTCTAGCATGTCCTTAAGGAATTCCCTTTCCTTCCGTGCCAGCTCCTCTTTCTCTACTTTAATCTTGGTCTCCTCAGCAATCCTTTGATCTTCCCCCTCTATGAACGCAGCCAAAACAGAGGTGGAAAAGGATTTGTGCTTGTCAAGATCAACTTTTAGAGTGACCACATTTGTCTGTACCGTCGAGACGGCTTCTTCCACATGTGTGATCTTCTCTTTCACTTGGGCAACTGTTTGCTGAACTTCGATCATAGAGGAGTGAACTTCAGACACCGTGCCTCGTACATCAGCAATCTCCTTGCGAACTTCTTCATCTCTTTTGGCTTGTTGGATGTCGCGTTGGTGAAATGCTGTGTTGATCAGAGAAGCCACAAAGGACTGGAGATTAACTTGTACCGGCTCAACAACAATGGGGGTATCAGGAATGACCAATTCAGTCCCTGTCTGCGCGGTAGTACACGTATCATCTCCACCATCCACGATCATTGCAGCTGATTCAGAAACTAAGAGTTCCTGACTTTGAATGGTTGCAACCTCCATTCCCGAATCAACGGGATCTATTGCACCTTCTTCAATCACAACTACCATCTGATTACTTACTACAGTCTGATTTGAATCTAGAGCAGAAGCAGAAGTTTCTGGGTCTGAAATTGAGACTTCAGCTTGATTAGAATTTTTCGGAAGTGCAATCATGTTAGTGAATTTTGGGCGCTTTGCTTCTTCTTCCTTGGCTTGTTCAATGGCAGCTAGCTCCATGCTGCGTACTCGCATTTTCTCCTCGTATGCGGCTTTTCTTCTTTCATAAGCGACAACAACATGACTCTGACGCTTCGTTAGTTGCATGTGAGCGGCAGAGCGATCATCTGGAGCGAACTGTGAAGGGGGCAAGGACACGGATGCGGAAAACCGTCTGTGAGCACGAATGATCTTTAACCTCTCCAACACCTGTTTATCTGAGAACTGTTTTGTACACGGAGGTTGATCCATCCAATCATTTGCCCAAGCTTCTTCTGAACGCAAAAAGATCAACCCTTTCAAGGCTATGATTATCATTCGTTCCTCAAGGCATAACTCATGCATTGTATAGTCATAGACTTTCCATCGCAGAAGCTCCCTTCTAAGTAGCTTGACCTCATCGGTTGTTTCATCTACTTTGACATAAAACACTTCGGCAATGTCCCTCTTCACCTCTTCAGTGACAAATGTTGTGATCTCAACACCCCAATCATGAAGATCAACATTTAATTTGTCATCAAGGGTGACAGCTACACACCATTGAGCTACTCTCCTGGATCGAAAGAGTTTTGCAGGCAGTCCATGAAACGGAATCCTCAAAACTTCATTTTTTGGCGGTGGGAAACTGTCGGAGAAACTTTGCGTCAAATACTTCATTGGATTCATTTTCAGAATCAGTTCTTGAAGAGCATGTGGAATCATCTAAGGCTCCAGCAGAGGATATTTCTTCCTCCATCTTCTCCTCTCCTTGTGTGTTGTCAGCAGTCACGTCGGGTGTCTCCTGAGCAGCAGAGGTGCCTTCAGCAAATTCCACTGTCATAACTTTCTCAGCAACCGGTTCTTCAGCATGACTCGCGGTTACTTCTTCAGCAGAAAATCTCACAGCAGATGTTTGAGGTTCCTTTTCGGCAAAAGGATTCTTAGCAGAAGCTGCTGTATCTTCGATCTGCTGTCCAGTTCCTGATGACTCAGCATCCTTATCTTTGGAAGGTATGGAATCCTCCACTCTTCTAGGCATGACTTCTTCTGAGCTACTGCTACAGGTAGATCTACCAGCTGATTCCCGAATTTGTACCTTTGTGCCTCGGGAATGCTCATTGGCATTGAATGCACCAGATTGAAGCCTCTCATTAAACTCACCATCAGATACAGCTTCCTCCTCGGGCACAATCTGTTCATCCTGATCAACTTCAACAAGAACTAATACTTCCTTTTCTTTACCCTTAGAGACCTCAGTAGTTGCGTGGGTTATCTCTGCTGGTTGCAAATCAGAGCCCACTGGTGCTGACTGCTCAGCAGCTTGCTTGGCATGTCTCTCATCGTGGGTTTGCTTAACTTGTTCGAACCTTCTGTCTCTGGCATCAAATTTTATCTGTGTCATGGTTTTCTGAAATTGTTTCATTTCAGCCTTCTTTTGTTCTTCCATTCTCCTTCTCTTCGTTTGTCGAATTCCTTTGAGACATTCTTCAAGATTCTTAGAGGACAGTGGAGTGTTGTCCTCCTTCTCCTTCTCAGCAACTTGTTCAACAGAAGCTTTCTTCCTAGACTCTTCGATTCCTGCATGTTGTTTTTCTTGTTCTTGTGGACCACCAGTCCTGAAGAGACGTTTGCGCGTCCTTCTCTTCCTGGTTGTTGCAACATCTTTGTTCTGCGCTGTCGGAATCGGTTGAGCAATCTGACCCAAAACGAGAGTCGATGGTTGAGACATCTCCTTGGACATGATTTCATTATTCTTATCATGTGGCAGATCACCTAGCTCCACTGTCTTCTCAAGATAATGGAAACACTGCTCTATTTCAGTGTTCTTTGTCAATGCAGCCACTTCTTCAACGGTCAGGGGAGTGGCTTGCTGCAACACTTGCTCACCTAAAGAGCGTTCATCCACTTCTTCATCAGAAGTCGGTTTGTCAGCATCCACATTCTTCTTTCCAGTCAACTTCTTCGGTTTCTTGAAGTCCAAAGGATTGGCTTCCTTCTTAGTTACAGGAATAAAGTCAGTAGATAGCAACTTCACTCCTCGATCAACTTTCTTATTTGTGAACAACATCTCTAAATACTTGCTTATCTTCAAGCCAAAATTGACATTAGAGGAAAATGTCACATCAATGGACATGTGATCATTCTTCCGAGCATGCTCTGCCCACCGCTCAAAGAAGAATTATGCCCGATTTCCTTTAATATTATCTGTCAGAGCCATCATCACGGCATACTTCTTTGCTGATAATTTGGAATATGATCCAGCATCGCACTGGAACATTTTAATCACCATTTCTGCCAAAATCTTGAAATCATCCTGTAAGGTGTTGATAAGAGTAGCAACCCTAAACATCATCACTTGCCCCTTTCTTTCAATTCTCCAGGTTTCTTCCATGAATTCCACCTTGTCTCCATCTCTGCGAGATCGTTCACCTTGTATTGAGAAATCCTTTCTCCATAGTTTCTGAGGCCAAACATTCTCGCAAGAACCTCGACACTTACTTCAATGATGTTGCCGTAGACAGAGGTTTTGAAGGATTTCTTAGACTCGTCCATTACGGTCCTGGCATAGAATTCATAAACCATATGGGGGTGAAAGTGCTCAGGTTCGGCAGAGAGATACTTAACCAATAGTTCGGAATCAAGGATTTGCATGATCCATTCCAGAATGTGTTTCTCGGCGAGAGGTAAATATAAAATCCTATCCTTCATTATTTGAGCGAGATGCCTCTGTTCCTTCGTAAGTCCCGTCTGCTCTTTCTTCCGGGCCACAACAACGAGTTGGCCATACGGAATCGACTCATCAATGTCCTCCATTTTCACTATCCCAGTGTAACTGGGTGCATGTCGTGCATGTAATGGCGAACCCGTAATGGGTGGGTATATGAAGGTGGGTAGTTGAAATAGAGATGAGGAAGTACCGGATTCTAGATTTTCGGTGGAGGGAGAGTTAGGATTTGAAGGATTTGTAGCCATGGTAGAGAATTCTGAATTTTTATGTGAGGATTTTGAGAGAGGTTTGAGAGAATGTGTGAGAAATTTCATAGGGTTAGGGATTCGGATTTTTCTGTAAGGTGGGATGAGTCAAACTTTGAAGTATATTTTACTGACTTGTGGAAATCCGATGGTTGGGGTTAATTGAAATCAACGGCTAGATTCAATAAGGTATATTGTAAGAACGTACACGTTCCTACGAACGCGAGGACTGAGGATGTGGCCTGTCCTGATTTGTCTGCGCGCATTAAATGCTCCTTTCTTGAAATTCAAAAATCTCGCGTCTGAGTGGAGGAGATCAGCAGTCAAGTGCATAAACTTAGTAGCAAGAGACCCTAGTCTCGAATAAAGATTGCGAACTGCTGAGTAATCCCTCTTAGTATATCATCTCACACTCTTCAGATAAAATAATCACAACCCCTCGTCTTCTAATTATACTCGAGTGATTTTGCCTCCGATAAGACATGCACTTTATGTGACGATTTCATCCTGTGTGCAAGTGCTCGAAATCCAAGAGACATGATAATCCTGCGTGATCCTCCAAAAGTATATGTCTCTTCCATTAATTAGTGAACATGATTCGAATGTGCTTATAAGTACCACGTATTGAGATTTTCATGGTACACCTTCCGGCTATCCTTTACTTCATCTTCTTCTCTCTGTTAGAAAGAAAACTCAACTTCCCTTAAGAAAATGGATTTTGCTTCCACGCTCTTCATACCAAGAAATCAGGTCATGTGTGAATCTGGCCTGTATTCGGAACATGAAGCCAATTACCAGGTGGCTGAGTCGGTGATGTCTAGCATTCACCATAATGGTCTTGGAAAATTCGTCTGTGCCACTCCTCAGTGCTTCCAGAGGATGCACTTGCAGAATTTCCTCCAAACTTGCGATTCTGTGGGGGATGCCATTTATGGATCTTTCTGGAATCAGTTGATCAAATGGACTCCAGAATCATTCGCTTCCGACTTCAACCTTCCCGTGGTCCATTATCTATGATGGATTATCTTAGGATGGAGACGGCGCCAAAATGGACAGCATGGTAGAAATGGAGGGATTCTCCTCTGTTTGAATTTTCTCCTACTCCCCCTGCATATGGTCTTCAGACCAAGTATAGGGTCATCTTCCACATCGTCAGCGGCATGATTGTCGGTGACGATCCTTATGACATGACCTTTAATAGGGGAAATATGGAAGGCAATGATGGCCTTTGATGACAAGGCGGAGGTGGATTGGGCGTCCTTCGTCTTCCAAGATGTGCGAAGATGTGTGCAAGATTATCCGAATCAACCTCTTCCTTATGGGATGCAGCTTAGCTGGCTGCTCGAGCAGAGGTTTTTGGATCTTGCAGTTGGCCCTTCCAACCTCAGAGGGACTGACTTCTACCCCTTCTGGCCTCTTCCGCCATATTAGCTGCTTACTTTCTTTAAGGCCCTTGTAACTTCATTTTCCCTTTTTGTTTTTGTATCTGTACATATATGAATATGAAATGAAGTGTTTCCATTTCAAATGACTCGTAGTCTGACTATGTCATATTCTTCGATTCTTGACAAGCTAACTTTACTTCGTCCATATATTGCTTCAAAGTGTCAATAACGAATCCAAATAGCTTAGCAAAGTACAATCCCAAATGATTGTCTTGACTAACTGCTGAGTAGATTTTTTATGAGAACTTAGCAGAGTGTGCACTTCTGCTAAGGTCCTAGCAGCTTGATCATCTTAGCACCTACATCAACTCTGCTGATTACGTAGAGTAATATGTGTCCCAATATTTAGCAGAGTTCGCTATTCTTTTGTATGTAAGATCCAATGGTTGGGGGAGTTTCTGAGAAGAAAAATATCGACGGCTTAGGATTAGCACGTCCTTTCGTACATCCTCCCATGCTCCGAGAAAAGTTTGAACGTGTCTGACGTGGCACCTTTTCACTCGTCGCAGCCAACTACGTGCATTAAATGCACCTTATCGGGTCTTGTCAATCTTGAATTGAATCTCCCGACTTTTAACTTTGATATAGAAGACATCCGTCAGCAAATGGCCATTAAGCGTCTTGGTTGATCTGATTTGACCTCCATGCAGATATGACTATCCCTCTATTCGAGTCGTTTAGAATTCTGAGAGATGAATCATTATGACCTTTGATCACTAATTTTTATATTGATTTTTTATAGTATAGTGACAAGTTAAAATTATCGTCCCACAGAGATTGTAAAAGCGAACATCTCATATACTGAATCATTTGCTTTCGGTTTGTTGTCTAAGTAGACAGAAATTTGAAAGGGTTTTGAAATTTAAAATTAACTTTTGCAAGAAAATTAAAGTAAAGCAGGGAATTAAAATCGGGTTTTAAAACACTAGAGAAAAGATCAGATTCCAGGGCAAGTTCATGTCAAGGATAGCATGCAAGGGAATCTCATCGATCTATTTAAAATAAAGATTTGGTGGAACATCAGGAAAATATTACAAATTCCAGGGTTTGGCAATTCATAAAGTAGATTATCAATTTCCTATATCCTTTCGGTCTCTAGAAAAATTGACAACTCCCAAAGAACATTAGATTTATTCCTATGAATTAAATTCCTCTTTTCAGACATAATAAAAATCCATATTATCAATTCTTAGATCCATTAATCAATTTTCACTTTTCAGTCTCAAATTAATTAATTGTGAAAACCTAATCAAATGGCCAATTTAATCAGATTAATAAAAAGCACAAGAATTGATAAACCAATTAAAAATATTGATCGATTTAATCACCTAAACATGCATCCAAGACAATCACATAAACCCTAGAATCTGAATAAGGATTTACCTACACATATTCATGTTAAACAGAAATATGGAAAGATAAAACCTGTAACACAACTTCATAGAGAAAACAAGCCTTGTAATTGCATCCAATCTTCAAAGGTTCGATCACAATCCTCACCAGAATTCGAAAACAATTCAAGGGCAAGAAAAACTCTAGGGTTCTAGTCTCAAAACTGGCATGATAATGAAAATTTGCCTAATAAAACAATATATACTAAGTTTAATTGTCCCAACATGGAAATAACTTAAAAGCATTAAATTCCTTCAGAACGACCCGAATTTCGATCGACACAAATCCTGTCGATCGAAATGGGCTCCTCGAAATCGGACGCTCGAAGCTCTGTCGACTGGTTGCCTCAGACATCCCTGTCGATCGACACAATTTCTGTCGATAGACAGGAATTCTTCTTCTGTCGATCAACTTGATTTTCAACGCGCTCTCCTTTTGCAACATACCTCTGTTTCGATCGACACACTTTCTGTCGATCGAAACAGAGGCTTCGGCCAAAAGCTCCAAATTCCAGACTTAGCCAATTTTCACTCCAAAAACCTGCATTTTCAAGCATAACACACAACTCAGGCATAAAAACACTACGATGCTCATAATTCAAAGTAAACACACTATAATCTAATTAAAACAACCTAAAAATCCATAGATAAGTGAACGAAATAGCGCACTTATCAACCTTTCACTAGAATTTCAACCGATCATAATTACTAAGTAATGACTATTTTCTCTATAAATAGTCTTCTTGCCATAAACCTTAATATCACAAGTTCTCTGATCTGCAAACTCCTCCATACCTTCCTTTTCAAATCCTTTCCAGAAAAAAATGGACTCTCCGGGACAATCCCTAGAGGTGCGCCGCAACCAGATTCTTGATGAGTCTGGTTTGTATGCGTATTACAATGAAGATTACACTGTGGCTGAAAAGGTCATGGCGAAGATGAATAGGTGCGGGTTGACAAAATTTGTCACCGCCACCCCATGGCTTTATCATGGAGATCTTCTTTGAGAGTTCATCAAGGACTGCATTGTCGAGGAAGGTGTCATTTATGGGTCCTTCCGCGGCAAGCTTGTCTGTTGGTCGCCTGATTTCTTTGCTTGTCGGTTCAGCCTTCCTAGGGGTCCAATCTCGGTGTTAGATTACTGAACGGCAGAGGTGGCCCCAGAATGGACATCGTGGAAGAAGTGGCAACGCTCTGCTAGGTTTGAGTTTTCCCCTTATGCTTCAGCGTCTGGCCTGCAAACTCTATAGTGGGTGATGTTCTGCATTGCCCATAACATATTGTTGGGAGAAAGTCTTGACAACCTCTCCTTCTCGAGGGAAGTATGGCAGGCCATGATGGCCATGGATGATGAGGTGGAAGCTGACTGGGCGGGCTACATCTTCAGCGGCGTTCAAGACTGCGTTCAGCTTTATCCTTTGGTGCCTCTGCTGAATGGAATGCAGCTCAGCTGGCTGCTAGAGCAGAGCTTTCCTGGGATAGCAGAAGGCCGGTCTAACTTTCTAGAAGCAGACTTCTTCCCGAACAGGCCTCTTCCCCCCTAAAAAAAATTATGTTGTTGTTGTTTTTGCTTTTCCTATCCATTTTGTAAATGAAGTTTCAAGTAATGAAATGAATTTTCTTTTTACAATAGTCATGTATCTGAGTGTTATTTCATATAAATATCCAACCGCAAAGCACTTATCTCAGCGTACGAATTCAGCACTCAATAGACATATGCTATAAGAAATCCAAAAATTTCAGAAAGAATGAAAGTGACATTTCATTCATCCAAAGCATTGTCTAACTCCATGAGACCCAATTTTATGCAAAGCTCTTTGAATCTGGATTCTGCTAGAGGTTTAGTGAATATATCTACTATCTGATCTTCAGTGCATATATATCGTACGTCGATGTCCTTCTTTTCTTGATGATCTCTGATGAAGTGGTGACGAATGTCAATGTGCTTAGTCCTTGAATGATGGACTGGGTTCTTGGTGATGCACATTGCACTGTTGTTGTCACAATAGATTGGCACACATTCTGGAGAAATCCCATAGTCCTGCAATTGTTGCCTTATCCATAAGATTTGCGAGCAACAACTAGCAGCTGCAACATACTCTGCTTCGGTGGTTGACGTTGCTACCGAATGCTGCTTCTTGCTGAACTAGCTTATCAGCTTGTGTCCAAGAAATTGACATGTGCCACTGGTGCTCTTTCTGTCGATCTTGCATCCTCCGAAGTCCGAATCTGAATATCCACTGAGTGCTAGACTGTCGGATCTTGGATACCAAATTCCCAAACCTTCTTTGCACTTTAAATATCATACGATCCTCTTGGTAGTATCAAGATGAGTCTTGTTGGGATTAGCTTGATATCTCGCACATAAGCCAACGACATATGATATATCTGGTCCACTTGCCGTGAGGTATAGCAACGAACCAATTATACCCCTGTAGAGAGTGGGATTCACTTGTTCTCCTTCCTTCTCAAGAGCGACAATGCACGTGGTGCTGATTGGAATTCTTAAGCTCTTAGTCTTCTTTTGACAATATTTCGCAATCAAGTCGCGAGTATACTTCTTTTGATGAATAAAGATTCCTTCGCTGGACTGTTGGACTTGCAATCCAAGAAAGTATGACATCTTTCCCATCATACTCATTTGAAAATTGCTGGTCATGAGTTTGGAGAATTTATCATATAATTCTTGATTTTTCAATCCAAAAATAATATCATCGACATATATTTGTACCAGCAGAATACTTGCTCCGTCTTCGATGCGAAAGAGAGTCTGATCAATCCTCCCTTTCTTAAATTCATTGGCAAGTAAGAACTTAGATAGAGTCCCATACCACGCTCTCGGTGCTTGCTTCAAACCGTACAGAGCTTTCCTGAGCCTATAGACCAGGTTTCCTTGCTCGAAGCCTCGTGGTTGTTCAACATAGACTTTCTCCTTGAGCTCACCATTTAAGAAGACACTCTTTACACCCATTTGTATCACATCGAATTCGTGATATGCAGCATACGCCAGAAATAGTCTGATTGCCTCAAGCCTTGCTACTGGAGAAAAAGTCTCATCATAATCTATGCCTTCACATTGTCTATATCCTTTGGCCACGAGTCGTGCCTTGTTCCTGACTACTAGGCCTGTCTCGTCCTTTTTGTTTTTGAACACCCATTTCGTGCCTATGACACTTTGATGTTCTGGCCTGTCTACTAGCTCCCACACATTATTTCGTGTGAATTCAACAAGCTCCTCTTGCATAGCATTCACCCAATCTGGATCTAGTAAAGCTTCTTCCGCTTTCTTGGGCACTTCATGAGAAATGTAGCAAGCTAACATCGCATTCCCCTGTCTCGTCAGAATAGGATCATTGACATTTCCTAGAACATCTTCAAGAGGATGAGCGTGCAACCATGTTGGTCTGACTGGTCTGGCAACATTTCCTTTCCCTGCGCGATCATCGTCTGGTACAATGTTCTCCGCAGCACCCTCCTGGTGCTCAACATCTGGATTGTTAGCAGCACGTACGTCAGCAACTGGAATTTCTGCTATTGGATTTTTAGGAACGGGAGCCTCTTCAGCAGGTCCTTCAGCAGCTGGAATCTCAGCAGCACCTCTGCCAAGACCTTCATTCGCAGCTATGCCTTCTTCCCCATTTGGAGTTGGCTTTGATATCTCCTCCTCTTTGTCATCAAGCATTTCTAAGATATCTGGTCCATCATTGAGATAAATAGGTGTGGCCTCAGCATGATCATTAGCATCACTGGCCTGGTCAGCAGTCTGGTCTCCTGCTGAGTGCGTCTTGTTTGGATTGCAGTCATTCATAGACTTAGTCGGATCAATACGCATGTTTTCGAAAGAATTTAAGAACGTTTGATCATTGACATCATTAGTCTCATGATTGTTATCCACCTTTTCTTTAATAGCTCTGCGCACTAAAGTAGACTCATCAAAAATAACATTGCATGTTATTTCCACAATTCCAGTAATCTTATTTAATACTCGATAACCTTTGTGAGTGGGGTGACCATATCCGAGAAGTACACCCTCATCTGACTTAGGTGAGAAAGTATTAAGTTTTGACTTTTCATTATTATGAATATAACATGTAGAACCAAATGCACGAAGATGAGCTATAGAAGGCTTACGAACACTTCATAAGGAGTCTTGTTAAATCTGCTAGTGACAGCACTCCTATTCTGTGTATAGCAGGCCGTCATCACTGCTTCACCCCAGTACTTAGCAGATAGCTTGGAGTCTGCTAGCATTGAACGAACGGCCTCCTTCAACGTCCGATTCCTTCTTTCAGCTAGTCCATTATGCTGAGGAGTCCTAGCAGTAGATTTCTCATGTGCAATACCAGCTTCAGCACAGAAATCCATAAGTACTCCATTACAGAATTCTGTTCCATTATCGAAACGAATCCTCTTCACAGTAACTTTCTTGCTGTTTTGCTCCTTGAGGATTAACTCCGGTAGAATGAGCTTTACCTCATCTTTGGTCTTTAATAGGCGTACCCATGTGTACCTGGAAAAGTCATCGACCACCACAAGAGTATACAATCGTTTACTTACAGTGGGTGGGTTGACAGGACCGAAAAGATCCATATGTAGTAGTTCTAGGATCCTTTGTGACGTGCCCTTCTCAGGATTGGTCTTGAATGAAGATCTGGTCTGCTTTCCTTGTTGACAAGCTTTGCACACTCCTTCTTTGCGAAGAGTTTCAGTGGGCAGACCTACAACAAGTTTATTCTTGGCAAGGTAATTAATAGTTTTAAAGTTTAAGTGATTAAACCTCTTGTGCCACAGCCATGTTATCTCTTCTGTATTCAAAGCTAGGAAGCAAGAATGTTGTTGACCACTTTGCCAATCTATAATATATAGGCCACCCTTGCGGATGCCTCTGAGCTTCACATCACCTGTAATGGCGTCAGCAATAGAGCAACCAGTATTGACAAAGGATACAGTGTACCCATTCTCGCATAGTTGACTTATGCTGAGTAAATTGTGTTTCAGGTTGGAGACAAGTGCCACGTTGATGATTCTCAATCCATTGCGTTCAATGCACCCTCTCCCAACAACTTCCCCTTCGCTGTTGTCACCGAACTTGACTTTGGGACCATTTTATAGTCTTCATATATCTGAGAATAGGTCTCCATTTCCCGTCATGTGTGCGGAGCAACCGCTGTCCAGGACCCACTTGTTTGATATGCTCATTGTCGTAGCACTTGGATCTTGTCCCTGCAATTCAGTCAGGTTGATTTAGGTACCCGTTTAGCGTCGGGTCCTGCAGGATTAACATGGATCAAAGTTCCTTTCGGAACCCACATATTAGTGATCCTCAAGACTTTCTTCTTGATTTCACTTTTTACCACTTCCTCGACTTTTGGCTTAACATGTTTGACATAGTTATATCTAGGTGTAGTGGTGTGCTTAGCCTTCCTTGCCCTTTTGAATATGAATGAATTGGGCTCAGGCCTTACATAGGTGTTCCTCCTATGTAGCGTGTTCTGCTGATATATAGACATTACAGCATCGTAATGAGCTTGCTGTCTTTGGCGAAAGGCAGGATTTGTTGTCCTTGCGTTGGAAACAAAACGCTCAGCATTCATTGGCCTTGCTGAATATGGTCTAGCATATGCTCTCGGATTTCTTTGCTGAGGTCCAGCAGATACGTACTTGGTATTCGTTCTGTTATTCCTCTGCTGAGGTTTAGCAGATTCATGCATAGCATTCATATTTAGGTTCCTCTGCTGAGGTCCAGTAGATGTATACTTAGCAGATTCTGATTTATGCCTCTGCTGAGGTCTAGCAGACGAATACTTAGCAGTCTCTGCGGAAGACCTCTGCTGAGATCCTACAGATGCATTCTGCGGATGTCCATTCTTTTGCTTAGCAATTGGCTTAGCATTGGAGGATTCAGCAATGACAATTCCTTTTCCTTTTTCAGCAGTGATGGTTCCAGCAGATACAAACAAAATTGGTTTCTGCTTAGAGGAACTAACATGAGTGTTTGGAATATTTTTCAAGGATTCACATCCAAGCCCAGACTTATCTTTATGATGTCTTTGTCGGCTTACAATGGCATTTAGAGCTGCCTGGCTGGATGCATACGTGCAAATGCAATCCTCTCTAGGTGTACTCTTCAAAGCAAGATTTTCTTTTTCTAAATTTTGATACTTTCCTGAAAGTTGAAAGAAATCTGCTTTCAATTTTAAAAGTTCCTCACACTCTGACATCAGTCTTTCGACTTCCTCGGTTAAAGATTGAATAGTTAATTGGAGTGAGGCATTTTCACCAATGATAGCATTTTTGATCTCATACATCTTAGAGAACTCGATTGAAAGCTTCGTCAAGTAATCTTCCTCAGAATCAAAAAAAGATTCTTCCGATTCATTCATGACTATAATGCTAGAAGTGTTGGTAATTAGTACCTCATTTTCTTCAGCGGCTAGGGTTGATTCACCACTCTGCTCAGCATCGGTATCAGCATCAGCAAACTGATCTTCGACAATATTTGCCATTAGTACGAACAGAGCTTCCTCGTTATCTTCTTCTTCTGAGGAATAGTAATACTCCTCGTCATTTTCCAAAATGTCAGAAGCTTCTGTCCTTGTCAGCAGTGCCCTGGTGACTGCTTTGACAGCACGTCTTTCAAATCTTTGCTTCAGACGCTCCATTTCTTCTTTGCTGACATTCGGACATTCATGCTTTAAATGATCTGGCAAACCACATTCAAAGCACGTCCTAGGCTGAGCGGGTAGATGATGATGATTACTGGATTTCTTTGGCCTCTTTCTCAGCTTTAGCTTCCATCATCAACTTTTGAAGTTTCTTCATCTGCTCTTCCAGCTCACTGATCTTCAGATCAACAGGTTGAGAGCCTGAGGTTGAAATAACCTCTTTTGCTGGTGACGCTAGAGCAGGTCTTTCTTGCTTATAGAAGGGCTTCTTCATCTTGTACTTGTTGAAGTCCTTCTTAGCGAAGTACGCTAGGTTCTCAGAGTTAGCAGCGAGTGTTGATGAAGCTTGTGCCACGGCCGCTTCATTATTTTTTGATTGCTGTATAATAAACTCATGAGATTTGAGTTGAGCGAATACCTCCGATGTAGACATGTTGTTGAGATCTTTTTCACTCAAGCTCGTCATCTTTGCGAACCAATCATCCCTTGGATGTAGTTTAGAGATAATATTGTTGTTCATCTCCCCATCTCCATATTCTTTGCCCAGATTGCGAAGTTCTCCTATAATGGTATTGAATCGTTCTTCCATGTCTTGTATAGATTCACCTGCAATCATAGAGAATGATTCATATTTGTCAACAGCTACCTGTAACTTGTTACGCTTCATCTAGTCTGTCTCTCGGGATGATTCACAGACATATTCCCACATCTCTTTGGCAGTATCAAAGTCAAGCGCTTTATCAGCCATCAACTTTGGTAGAGAGCCATAGATTAGCTTCTTTGCCACGTGTTCCAACTGAGCTCTCTTTTTGTCCTCTGTTGTGTATTCTTCATAAGGCTTTGGAACCATTTGAGGTCTTGGTTCTTCTCCAGCAGCAGCAGGACCTAAAAAAGTGTTAGGTTTCATAATTTTAATTGGACCTCTTTCAAGCACATCTGCCATTTCAGGATGTATGCTTTGAAGCTGTATTAAAACTAGCTTCTTCCATGACTTGAAGTTCTCCTTGAGTACTTCCCAAGTGAGTGATTCAACATTTTGTTCATGCCTTAAGTAGTTTCCTGAGCTAGATAGACAAGACACAGAAAAACAAGTAATAGTGCAAGGAAAAGATAGATCTGGTCTTAAGCGACTCAGAAGCAGTCGGTTTTTCAACCTCCTGCTCTGATACCACTTGTTGGTCCTGATTTACCAGAGTCGTCGTGTTTAAACAAGAACACGAAATGCAGCGGAATGATTTAACGTCACATACACTTATGTTTTCCTTGAAAATTGTTTAAACTCAGGGATTGATTAAGATTTCTTCAAAGTTATACACTAGCAATATGATTGCTAGGTTTAAAATCTTTTGCGTAATAAAATAGTAAATGAACACGATATTTATAGTGGTTCGATCCAAATAGATCTACGTCCACTCCTTAGCCGAAATGCTAAGAATTTCACAAAGTAAGTATACAAAGTACAGGGAACTGTCCTTTCCGTGTAGTAGAACAGTGAGCTTTTGAACTGGCCACTTCACAACTATCCTCCGTTACTTTGCAGTCCTTAGTCTGATTCAGCTATAGTCAAGTCAAGGGCGAGACCTTTGTAAAACTTGACTTTCGCCGACAGTGATCAGAGTTTTTATAGTTCTCTCCTGAACTTATCTATTTTTGGCAAGATGCCCGTCGGAGTCAGATCTAGTTAGAAATGACTGTTGGATGCTTCCGAGATCGGAAGGTATCCCAATGATTGAATCCTTAAAAGGAATTCAATGAAAACACTTGAGTGTCAGATCTTGCACGTAGGGGACACTCGGTGGTTGAGAGCTTTAAAGATTCTTCTTATCCTGTTAAATGCTCTCGTGACTACTTTTCACTTTGTTTGTCTGAGGAATCTCTTGAGTGTGAGTTCGTGAGTAAGGTGTGAATAAAGCAGTAGTTGATTCTCACTTTTGGACTTGTCTTTTATACTTGGAGATTCAACTTTTGAATCTCCATATCCGTTAGACACAACGGTTCCCACGTCCAAGAGTGGATTGATTTTTCCAGTTGCTTTCTGTGTCGTACAGTACTTTCCGAACCACTTCGGGAAAGCATTGTCCTTTGTGTGTACTTCTGTTAGAACGGGAGTGTAGCATTCGTTGATGACTTCTTCGCCTTGCTAAGTAATCTCAGAACTATCTGCTAGGCCTTTGATTGCTAACTCTCTTCTAGCGGTCTGCTTTTGCTAGTGTCTGACTCCTGACGCTTCAGCAAGGTTTAGCACTCGATTCCTCTGAAATGTTCTAGCAGATGCTGACTTCCTCAGCATCCTGCTAATCTTCTTCCGTCTGCTAAGAGAATTCTTCTTAGCAGTCTCTTCCTTTATCATGTGTTTGCTAGCGCCTCAGCAAACATTTTCTTTAGCATTCTTTGATATCTGCTTTAAGTTCTTCTAGCAGCTTATTCTATTACAACTCAATATTCACCCTATACAGGACATTACATGCGTTGCTAGACTATGCTAGAATTCAACAATGATCGACCAAATGCTAAGGCTTTGATTCAACAAAACCTATTACAAATTTGATCCTACGGGGAGAATCTCAAAATGATTCCCAACATGAAGGATTTTGGAGAAGCTGAGTACATTCTTGGGATTAAGGTCTTACGAGATCGTAAGAGAAGAATGTTGAGTTTATCCCAGGTATCCTATGTGGATACTGTGATTGCCTGGTTCAGCATGCAACTCGTCAAGAAAGGTTTACTGCCTTTCCGTCATGGCGTTCGTCTTTCTAGTGGGCAGTGTCCTCAGACACAGCGGGAGAAAGATGAGATGAGTCTTGTACCATACGTTTCGGCGGTGGGGAGCCTCATGTATGCGATGCTGTGTACCAGGCCAGATATCTGTTATGCCGTAGGCATGGTAGCAAGATATCAGTCTAACCCTGGACAGGAGCACTGGACTGCTGTAAAACACATCCTCAAGTACTTGAAAAGAACTAGGAATTTATGCCTAGTTAATCATAGTGAGGATTTGTGCTCTGTGGGTTATACGGACTCGAATTTCCAAGGGGACCAGGATGAGAAGAAATCGACCTCAGGATATGTGTTTACCCTGGGAGGTGGAGTTGTATCTTGGAGAAGCTCAAAGCAAAAATGCGTTGCTGACTCCACCATGGAGGCGGAATATGTCGCCGCCTCCGATGCCTCGAAAGAGGGGGTATGGCTCAGAAAATACCTTTTAGAGTTGGGCGTGATCCCGAGTTTGCCGAGGAGCATCACAATTTATTGTGATAACTCTGGTGCAGTGGCAAACTTAAAGGAACCGCCGTCTCACAGGGCAAGCAAACACATAGAGAGAAAGTACCATATCATACAAGAAATCGTATCGAAGGGCGATGTGCAAATTAAGAAGATTTACACTGCTGACAATCTTGCTGATCCATTTACAAAGAGTTTGCCGTAGAAAGTTTACGAAAGACATATTCGTGAACTGGGTCTGAGGTGGATGCCGACCACTGACAGTGGTTAAAGAGATAGCAGACTAGATAGACGGATTGTATACTCTGTAATAGCTTCGTTATGCTTTGAGTATAAGTGGGAGATTGATGGCTTTAATAAACTGAAAGTGTTTATTATAATGAGTATACAACGGTTTATTTCTCCTATCTGTTAACAATCTTACATGTATGAACAAAGGTATCCTCTTATCTCACCGATAGGGACGATCATACGGCGTGTTGTAGATCGCAGAAGACAGTATGATCACTTGACCTAGTGAGACATAAACCTGATCATAGCCGAGACAGCGTATGAAGATACGTCTGTCCGGATGGCTGCGACATTGTCAGAATAAGTAGTCTGTCTTGGTTACTTGACATGCTGGTATGCAGGGGTGGCGTATTGATGGACCGCAGTGAGATGTATTCGTCTATCTGACATCAGCGAATACAAGATCTCGATATTGATTGAGTCCAAACCCTAACGAAGGTTCCGGGGTTTGTACGGGTTGACTGTTGCTTTGACTTGCCATGGTGGAGAGCCTGAGTAACGTGCTCGTATATCCGCATCTTGGGTAACAGCAGTTTGTGTAGTACCGCCTGAGACTGGGTTTATGTAACCATATCCGAGTAATAGGATGGGGACATTCCCTGAGGAGCTCAATAACATTCATCGTGCCAAAGTCCTGCAGGCTGATTAAGTTCAGACACGAGTGATAAGGATTGAGTGGTATTACTCAGGAATAATAAGATATTAATTAATTGTAGTTAGAGTTTGTCAGAGGCTCCGATTAATTAATGAATGTCCGTTAACCTTAAACATGGGGATTCTCAATTAATGTAGCCCATTCTCACAACGTGGTAATAAAGGGGTAGGTCAGTATTAATTCTGTGGTGAAAAAGAATTAATATTAATTTATTAATTGTGTCCTGGGTTGTGGACATGGGAATTAATTAATTTATATGCCCACTTTATTATTTGCATTAGGTCCCAGGTCTGGCCCAAGGAAAGTGTGCTGAATTGAGCCCAGGAGCCCACTAGGGTTTACAACCCTAGGTCTATAAATAGACAGCTCTCTCTCATAAGTTGTAACACAGTTAAAAAACACTAAACCTAGAGAGAGAGGAGTGGGAGCCGTTTTCTACAAGAAGAAAGGAGGAGAATTTTCGAATTCTGGTCCTGCTCAAAGTACAAATCAGTGGAGTCCTCACCAGTAGCAGATCTGAACGCACCGGGATACAGATCTGAATATCTAATCTGGAGAACAACATATGTCCCTTTCTTTCTTTTAATTTCGATTTTTATTAGAAATTAGATTTCTAATTTCTACTTCCGCAGATAAAAATCGAATTTCGTGGTTGAATTGAAGTGGAAGTTCAAACGCAAAAGATTGGTACAGAGACTACGGAGTTACGGTAAATTCCTAAATCCACAATTATGAGAATTAAATTTATAGGAGCATGCTAGATTTTATTGTATATTTAATTGTGCACAATATCCATAAATCGATCCGGATTATTTGGTTTTGGTGATTCGGTTCACAGTTGAATCCTACAATCTGTTTGCATGACTTTGAATTTCTTAGTGATTTGATCGAGGACGATCAATAGTTCAAGTTTGGGGGAGTTGATAAGTGCGTTATTTCGTTCACTTATCAATAGATTTTTAGGTTGTTTTAATGCTTTTATTGTGTGTTTACTTTATTTTCTTAGCATCGTGTTGGTTTTATGCTCAGTATGTTGGTTATGGTGAAAAATGCAGGTTTTGGAGCGAGAATTCGACTAAGTGTGGAAGATGGAGTTCTTGGTCGTGTGCTTTGTAACGACCGATACCCGGGGTGTTGGTCGACATAGAGGTCGAGAGGAGGTGGTGTCGAGAAGCTGGGTTTGCTCGACATTTGATGCGCATGTCGATCGACACCCACTGTGTCAATCGACACAGCGCCCGGAGGGATGGCTTGACAAGAAGTTGATGCGGCTTGATTTGGGGTTGTGTGTTGATCGATACACGGGCTTTTTAGGTGAAATTTCCATGTTTTCTCCTACTTGCCATGTTTAATCACTCAAACCTATTATATATATATCTAGTAATTTTTTAGATTTTAGACTTATGCCACTTTTGAGACTCAGAGTTAGTTTTCTCATAGTTCTTCTATTATTTCGATTTTGGATTGATGATTGGGATCAAGATTTCTCGAGATTGGACTCAATTTAATACTAATTTTATTTATGAAGAACATTTACAGGTTTTATCTTTTCATATGTTTGTTTAATATGAATATGTGTAGGTAATTCCTTCATCAGATTCTAGGGTTTATGTGATTATCTTGGATGCATGTTTAGGTTATCGAATTGATCAATATTTTAATAAGGTTTATTAATTCTTGTGCTTTTCTAAATCTGATAAAATTGGCCATGTGATTGGATTTCATAATTAATTAATTTGAGTGAAAATTAATTATCAATTTAAGAATTGATAATATGAATTTTTATTATGTCCGAAAAGAAGAATTTGATCCATAGGAATAAATATGATGTTTTTGGGAGTTGTTAATTTTTCTAGAGGCCAAGAGGATATAGAGAATTAATAATCTACTTTATGAATTGTCAAACCATGGAATGTTCCATCTTAATCTGTATTTCTAATTGATCGATCGATTTTCCTTGCATGTTATCCAAGATATGAATTTGCCCTTGAATCTGAATTTTTCAGTGATTGTTTAAAAACTTGGTTTAATTCTTGTTTTGATTTAATTCTTGAAAAGTTAACTTCAGTTACAAAAACCCTTTCAAAGTTCTGCATTACTTGGACAATAAACCGAAAAACTATATTAAAGTACATGGGATATTCGCTTATACAATCTCAGTGGATTGATAATTTTAATTTGCCACTAAACATATTATCATTAAAAATTTAATGATTAGTGATCGAAGACGCATGTAGTGTGTGAGAGATCTCGTGTTCGATACCTGTGTGGCGCAAATAGTAAGATGGGAATTAAATGTGCAGGCCTGCGGGGTGTGTTGTCCTCCTCAAGTAATTAATTTTTTTTAATTTGAACAAATAATTTTTAAGGACGGAATATTTTTTATTTTAATTAACTATTTCTTAACGATGGAAATTTATGTCCCTAAATTTTAGCTATGGGGTGAAACATCACTATTCTTTTTCTAAATTTACGACAAATTTAAAATTTCGTTGTTAAGTTTTAGTGATGAGCATATTAACGACGAAAAATCATGTCGCAAATCTGTCGCTACTTATGTTTAGTGATGGATTTTTGTAGTTTAGCGAGAGAATTTTTGTCGCTAATTTGCATTTTTTGTAGTGGATCACGGTGCTGCATCGTAGATTACGAAGCCATTTTAATTTTTGGGATGACCGCTATCAAAATGAGCACTACGTTGGTATTTTCGTCTTGCGGGAAGAGGACTCCTCGACTCAGCTACATTTATTTAATTTTATTTTAATTCCGCATCTTTCTGTTCCACTCAGTTTTATTGTATTATTCAAAGTAAAAAATTACATTAATAGTTGTAAATTTTTGCAGTATCTATATTCTCATACTGTCAAGATATACAACAAAAATTACAAATTTAAAAATATTGAAATTGATTCCTTTAATCATAAGTATGAATGAAGATATTATTAATAACTCATTGTATTAAGGATCATAATAAATTTTAGAAATTAAGAATAAATTCCAAGGCTTGAAACAGAACAAGCATAACCACAATAAACTTAGTATTCCCAGAGGTGGCAGTCCGTAACACGATACAATAATCTGACATGAAGCTAACACGAAATAAATGGGTTGGGTCATCCCATTTCAAATTCAATTTAATTTTGGATTGAACCCATGAAATTCAATAAAATTTTGGGTCGGGTTTGGGTTAACTCACGTAACACGAATAATCCATGAAATTAATCAATTAAACGTTATGTTCTTTTTATTGCGTACTTCTCGTAATTGATTTAGTTGTATTTGGATAAACTTTAACGTAAATTTTGTTTTGTTGGCTTGTTGTTTGAAAGAATGAATAGTATGGACTTTAAGACTTCAAGTATGCATTGTATTTGTGATTTGGTGTTAAGGACATTTTTATCTTAGACAGGTTATTTTCATGTTTTTAGTGTTAAACATGTCATGTTTATTAAGCTTAAATTTTTTATCATAATTAAATAGATTATTTTGGATCACTTTCAAATTAATTTAAATATAAATATAATAATCGAATTTGGGTTGATTTTTCTGACTAAAAAAATAAATAAATAAAATTCTGGTTGACATGCAACGTATCAATAACATAACATGTCGCAACCCAAAACCAACCCAAAGCTCTACTTAATCCTAATATTTCATCCATTAAAATGAAAAAATTTAAAATTTGTTTAATTAATTATTTCACCTTAATTAACAATAATACCCATTTATGGGAACACCACATGTTGGATGCAGCCTCAATAATTCAAACATGTGGTCACAAACTGATGTTGGAATGAAATGAATATGATAGTTTGATAGTGGGGTGGGCCGAGTGAATGTGAATGTGGTCACTCCTCCTAAATCTTGGGCTAATGAAAGTGTTGCCGCGCTACGTGTCACCACCTCGGTGGTGCCATGTTTCTTACTTGGGATCGCATCCACATCTTATCTTTCCCCATTTCATCAAATCCACATTTTCGATTAACAAAGCCAAGAACAATAAAAGCTTTTTAGCCATTTCTACACGAATATTTCCCCAAAAATTTGTGGATTCATACATACACAATTTCATTTTAAAAATATGCTATATAGTTATTAGATTTACTATAATAAAGTACACAAATCGAACGTGTGATGTTTTATTTTATTACATGAAGATGTAATTAATAAAATTATATATTTGAATATATGTGTTTTAGTAATTTTTCTTAAAAATGGGTTTAGCTTTTGTTCATCAATATTATCTTTTAATATATCATAATATAAACTATTTTCTATATAGCACACTCAACTAAATATATAAATTTAATAAAATTAAGAATAAGTTAATTAAACATAAAGTTGTAAAAATTAAAGATAGGAATCTGATTTACAAAATTGGTCCGCATAAGAAATTATACATGTATTATTTTTAATATATATATATATATATATATATATATATATATATATATAAAAGAAATCAATGAAGGCAGAAAAAATTAAAAAAATAATACAATTCATGTGTTAAGTTTCTTATTGTTTAGTATATATGTATGGATGTAAGTGTACATTCTATAATATTAATAACAAAACAATATAAAAAGTAAAATTAATACTAATGCGTGATGCTTTTAACGTGAAAAGTTGCCAAATTGTTATTTTAAGTGCTTCTTTTATTATAGTAGTAGGCTTCTTGCCCATAAATAACACTACAAAATCATAATAAAACAATAAAATATATGGTACGCATAAGTAGTTATAGAATAAATAATAAATATAATATATGTATAGACACTCACCTACATGTGTTAATGAGTCCACGAGTAATGTAGTAATATAACATTACTGGTAATTATAATTAAATTGATCTTATTCACCAATGTTGTATAGCTAAATTATTTGTGGACACATTAACATGTATTCATGGTTGGTAGGTAAACATTTTTGTGTATAGATAATAATAGTATTGTTCTTAGATGGGAGAAGAGAATGAATCTAGTCCATCAAATTAGGTTGTTGGACGCTCAGGATCATTTATGGGGCAGAAATATAAAGTTGCATCAGCGTGTTTGTAAATGTTGCAGATTAAGGGTATTATTGGAAAAAAAAAAACCCAACTACCCAGAATTCAATTTCGAATCCTTGATTTTCGCGCACCTTTTCAATCGTGATATTTTGCTTCCGAAAATTTCGTCTAAAAACTGCATTACCACAATATTCCTAAAATCTAACTCCGAATCCCCAATCGTCCGATTTGCTTCCAATATTTTCGAGAATACACTCGATTAGCATAGAAATTGGGAAAAATTTGTTCTAAAACTGCATTCGAGCACATGTCAACGGGAAAACTACGACTCTACTGATAATCTTTTTGAGAACTAAGAAAATCTGCATTCGAGCACCAATCGGTAAGCCTTTCTACAAATCTACAGTTTTTTATTGTTGTTTCTACTTGTTGGTCCCTTATGATCAGAGTCGTCGTGGTTATTAACAAAATACACACACGAAGTGCAGCAGAATAGATTGCGTTTTCTTGTATTTAGATTATTCTCAAATTTATCTTCGTTAGGGTTTTCTTAGGTTGCCTTTTCAATTATACGCTAGTAACGTGGTTACTAGGTTTTAAAGCACAATGGTTTGAGAAACGGTAACAACAAGACAACACACAATTTATAGTGGTTCGATCAAGTGATCTACGTCCACTCCTTAGCCGAATCGCTAAGAATTTCACTAGAAAGTATACGGTGTACAAAGAATTGACTTCCCTGTTCAGCAGCCAGCCTTCTGAGAATCTGTCTGCTTCACGGCTATCTTCTGATACTCCGGACTTTCTTGGTATAGCTCCAGCTGAGTCAAGGGCGCACCTTCGTAAAACTCGCTTTCACCACTTACTTTGGAGTAGTTTAGAGTTCTCTCCGAACTATCAAGTGTGCTTGGCTTCAATGCCCGCCTTAATCAATTTCTTCACACGAAATTGATTGCTGGATGCTTTCCTTAATTGGAAAGTGATCCCAATGATTGAGGATTCTTGAACCAGTTCAAGAATCACCCAGACGAATGTCAGACGCGGTGAGACACTCGGAATGTTGAAGGCCTTTTTGTATCTCCTGAATTCGCCTTTCAACTGTACTGCTCTCTTGCCTTTTTGCCTTTTTGATTCTTTCGTATATTGTGTTTCTGATTAGAGAGTGAGCAACTCCTGCATCATCATTTGACTTCCCTTTTATAGTTATGATCTTGAAGTCTGGGTCGATAGATCCGTTTAGACACAACGGATATTTCTCCTTAAATGCGGGTGGCTAATTATTGATTATTCTGCTTTCTGACAGGCTTTTCCGTCCTACTTCTGACATGGCTAATTATCGCGCGTTGGTCAGAGTGGCGGTGTAGCAGTCCTTTTGTTTTTGCTTTGCTGAGCTTCTGCTAGTACGAGATGCTGTGTCTTTTTCAGCATGCTTTTGATTCTCCTTTCACAGCGAGTGCTTTGTCTGCTACTCAATTTGATCTGCTAGCATCTTCAGCGGTCAAGGATGTGTTTGTCGAATGCTTTGAGTGCTGATCTTCTTAGCATTCTTAATATGCATAACCTTCAACATTTGTTCGATGTTTGCTGAGATATTTCAATTGGCCTATTGTATTACAACACGATGTTTTAACCTATACATGACATTACATCGGATGCTAAGCTATGCTAAGGTTCAGCAATGATCGACCGTCTACTAAGGTTTGATCCAACAAAACCTTTTACAATTAGAACCTAAGGGTAATTTACAAATATTTTCCCAACAATTTCCCCCTTTTTGGTGCGATCAAAGCTTGTTTAGGATTGCTGAGACTTAGCTTAGAGATTAGAAACAAAATTGTATGCAAGGCATTCAGCAAACATTCAATATCTTCCGTTGAGTATACAGAAGGTGTATATCAACAATTGTTCATACTTGAATCAGAATTCAGAGAAAAGTTGAAAAAAAAATCGTCAGAGCAAGGGTTAGAGAATGACCTTAATTCTGAGCATCTGGTGGAGGTTTTGGCTTTTCAAGAGATTCAACTTTCTTCATTGTCATAGCCATTAGTTTCTCCATTTGTTCAATCCGTGCCCGTTGTTCCTCTCTTTGTTGTTCTGCTAACTTCATTCTTCGTTCCATCATTGTTCTTTCGAATTCTTTTTCTTTCAACGCTATCTCGGCTTCGTCTACTTTTATTCTTGCTTGTTCAGCAATCCTTCTTTCTTCCCCCTCTTTGAGAGCATCCAAAACAGAGGTGGTGAAAGACTTGTTAGCGTCAAGATTGTTGTGGAGAGTCACAACATTTGATTGTACCGTAGACACGATGTCTTCGACGTGTGTGATCTTGGTAGAGACTTGTCTGACTTGATGCTGAACTTCTAAGACAGAGGTTTTTACACCAGAGATTGCTCCGCGTACATCAACAACCTCTTTCAGGACTTCTTCATTGAATCTGGCTTGCCGGATATCGCGTTGATGCAGGGCGTCATTAAGAATGTTGACAAGAGATTGGAAGCTTACTTGCACTGGTTCTGCTTCAATGGGTTTGTCTGAGAGTACTATTTCAGTACTGCCTGCTACTGTAGTGGCTTCACCATCTTCGCGTTCCACTGTACCAATTTCAGAAATTTGTGTTGCTGTGTCAACACTTTGTGTGGCAACATCAAGAACGACGTTGGTAGCTACTTCCAAGGACTAACTCATTGTATCCGGTCCCAGAGTTGAACCAGAACCTTGAGGGTCAGATATAAGAGATGAAGTTGCATTCCCTGTAAATCCTTTCTGAAAGTTGATAATTTTGAGGTAGTCTTGATGTCTGGCTTCCTTCTCCTTTTCTTCTTCGATTGCGGCTAGTTCAAGATTCCTAATCCGAACTTTCTCCTCATAAGCGGCTTTCCATTTTCGATAAGCACTCATTGCAGCCCTTTGTCGTGTGGTTAGCGCCATGTGTGCCAAGGACTTCTTATCTGGCGCAAACTGTGATTTTGGCAGGGACTGTGATGAAAGAAACTTCCTGTGAGCTCGGATGGCTTCCAATCGAGCGTGTACTTGTTGATCAGTATACTGTCTTGTGCACGAAGGTTGGTCCATCAACTCATTTGCCCATAGTTCTTCAGAACGCCAGAAGTTAAGACCTTTTCTAGCAATAATAATCATCCTTTCTTCAAAGCAGAGTTCATGCATGCTGTAGTCATAAATCTTCCATCATCGAAATTGACTACCAAGCACTCTACCTTCCTCTGTTTCTTCATTAATCACACCAGAAAAGACACCTGTGATGTCCCTATTTACTTCTTGCTCGACAAAGGCTAAGATCTCTTCACTCCAATCTTTGAGATCAGCATTCATATCTTCGTTATCTGAGACATCAGCACACCATTGTGCTATACGGCGAGAGCGAAATAGTTTGCCAGGCAAACCATTAAAAGGTATCCTCAGTTGTTCTGTTTGTAGAGTGGGGTATTTTCGAAGGTTTTTGGCGTTAAATACTTCGGCAGATTCCCCCTCAGAATCAGATTCTGATGAACAGGTGGACTCATCCAGACGTCCAGCAGAGGAGACTTCGAGATCCATTGAATCTTCTGATTTGTCTATGCTATCAGCATCAACCATTGTTTCCTTAGCAACATGGACGTCCTCAGCAGTGTCTACCATGGTTTCATTGGTTGCAATTGATTCATCAATGATTGGTTTCACCGGGTTATCAACTGCAGTAGAGGTGTTCCCTGTATCTTCAATGGTGTCTTCCATCAGGATTTCAACCATTGTGGATTCTTCGCCATCTGTGTGATCTATGGCTTCACTTGGCAGCTCCTTAGCAGCTCCAATAGTGTTTTCGAGATCGGAGGATTCTTTGGCAGTGGCGGTTCCAGATCCAGGATCCTTAGTTGTTTCTTGAGCGACCAACTCTGCAGTAGACATGTTTGTACCTGTGCTTTCGCTAGACATCGCCGATGTCCCTACATCCTTATTAGCGGTCTCTGTCTCTCCTGAGCTACTGTCCTGAAGAGATGTAGCAATTGGCTCGCGAAAATGAACTGATTTGCCTTTGGAATGTTCCGTAGCTTCAAAAGCGCCAGATTGAATTAGCATTTCCAACTCTTTGTCGGCCATACCATCTGCTGCAGTTATAGTCTTTGAAGGATTATCCAAAGCTTTGTCGGTCAGAGCAGAGTCAATCTTTGTTTTCCCTTTCTTTGCTGCTATGCTTGAATCCTCAACAGTTTCTTTATCGGGTGTGAGATCAGAGTCCTCCTTTTGACTTATCCGTTCTAGATGAGATCTCTTTATTCTTTCGAAGTTTAGATCCCTTCCTTCGAATGTGATTCTATCCTTCTCTTTTCGAAATTCCTTTAGTTCCTGTGCCCTTTTCTTTTCATCACGCTTTCGTTTATTCTCTCGGATACCTCGCAAGCGTTCTTCATGACTTTTGGATGATAGGGGAGAGTCTGGCACTTTCGGGGTCGGGATAGTGTTTAATTCAGCAACTTTGCATAGACGTTGACGACCAGACTTTCTGGTGGGAGCAGTACCCTGTTGCTGTTCGGAAGAAATTGGAACTGCAAGTTGACCAATTGCAAGTGGCTGCTGAAGAGCGACCTTTTGGTCCATGATTTCCTCAATCTGTTCGGTTGGTATATCTCCAAGAGCGACAATATCATCAAGCTGCTTGAAACAATGCTCTGTTTTAGCATTTTGAGTTAATGTTGCTATCTCCTCGGCAGATATAGGCGTTGCTATCGGCAGTACTTGTTCACCCAGAGAACGCTCGTCTACTTCCTCATCTGAAGTGGGTTTGTCCGCATCCACATTGGATTTACCGGTTAGCCTTCTTGGTTTCTTGTAATCAAGTGGATTGGACGCTTTCCGCGTGACTGGAATGAAATCAGCGGCGGCCAATTGTACTCCTTGATCGATTTTTGTTGAATGCATTACCAATTCCAGGAATTTGCTTATTTTCAATCCAAAATTGACATTTGAGGAAAATGTTCCATCCACAGACATGTGATCGTTCTTCTTGGCATGTTCTGCCCATCGTTCGAAGAAGAATTCAGCCCAATTTCCTTTCACTTTGTCTGTGAGAGCCATCATTACTGCATATTTCTTAGCAGAAAGTTCAGAGTATGATCCGGCGTCGCATTGGAACATCTTGATTACCAATTCGGCTAGAAGTTTGTATTCATCCTGTAAGGAATTGATGGGTGTGGCAGCCTTGAAGGTGATCACATGGCCTTTCTTATCCTTCAATACTCCAGGCTTCTTCCAAGAATTCCAACGTCTTTCCATCTCTTCATAATCAGTTACTTTATACTGAGATATACGTTCCCCCTCACTCCGAAGGCGAAAAGTTTTAGCAAGAATCTCGGCATTAACTTTAATGATACTTCCATTAACACAGGTTTTAAACGATTTCCCATCTTTACTTATCACTGCTCTGGCATAAAATTCAGAAACCATATGCGGATGAAAATGAATGGGTTCAGCAGATAAGTAATGAGTTACCGGTTCACTCTCGAGGATATCCATTATCCAATCCGGAAAATGTTTAGCGGCAAGACGGTTGTACAAGATCCTATCTTTCATAATTTGAGCCAGACGCCTCTGTTCCTTTGAGCGGCCAGCTAGGGATTTCTTCTTGGACATCATCACAAGTTGACCATAAGAGATAGAGTCATCAACGTCTTCCTTCTTTAGGATTCCAGTGAACCCTGGTGCATGTCGCATATGTAGGGGTTCGTCAGAATTTGGTGGAAAATTGAATGGGCGCGGTTCATTTGACTAAGGGTGATGATCTGGACTTGTAGATTTCTGGGACGATGAGGCAGGGAAATCTGTGGCCATGTTCGTAAGAGTATCTTTGGAACAATTTCTATGGAAATTTTGGTTTGGGAGATTCTGATTTCAGAATGAGGAGAAGAAGGTGAACAGTGATCAGAGCGAAGGTAGGGTTAATTTGAATGTTAGATCTAACGGTTGAGGGAAAATCTGCGAAGTGTTAGATCGACGGCTCAGAATAAACGCATCTTTCCATATGGCTTTCCATGCTCCGATACACACTCAAGTGTTTCTAACGTGGCGTCTCCTCAGTTGATGCCGCCGTTTGCAAACATTAATTTCGCCTGATCGGGTCCCATCAAGTTTGAATTTTGAGCCATCCCGCCTCGATTTTGGGATAGGTTATTGCTTAGCATCCATTCAAGGATGCTGATAGAGGATGGTTTTCTTCAGCATTCTGATTTTCAGCAACTCTCGAAGATCTGTTGAGTCAATGAGGGGTTAAAATAAAAGGTGATGATGCGATCCTCGATCTTCTCAATACTCCTCGTTCCCTATTGCTGGAAAATTGATTTGACTTCCCATGCATACACGTCGATTCCTTTATTGGCGACGTTTCGTATTCCAAGGGATGAATCATTGCGATCTTCAGACATATTTTTCTCTTTCTTCTTGTCATAAATGAGAAATCCCCTTTAAATACCATAGTTGAGGGTTATCCAAACATCTCAACTTCTTTTCTTTCCTTATTCACTCTCTTAATCTTTTCCTTATTCCAGAAACTTGAGTCATTCTCTTCAATCATGGAATCTCCTCCTCGAGTCATAGAAATTCGACGTAACCTTATCCTTGATGAGCCGGGTCTGGATAGGTACTACATTGAAGAGTGTGATGTGGCCATGAAGGTCATATCTACGCTGCAGTGGGGGGGTCTGTCTCAATTTCTGTGTGCTACTCCTCATCGCTTCCAAGAGGAGGTATTGCGTGATTTCCTTAGTGAGTGTCATGTTGTTCCAAGGTCAATCTTTGGGTCGTTTCACAACAAGCTTGTTCACTGGACCCCTGACACTTTCGCGATTGACTTCGGGCTTCCTCGAGGTCCGTTGTCTGTGGAGGACTATCTTTCGGATGAGGTGGCTCCCGAATGGTTGGCATGGGAGAAGTGGCGTCATTCCCCTCATTTTGAATTCAGCCCAGACATTCCTGCTTCGGGTCTCAATACCTCGTATTGGGTCCTATTCCGCATTGCCCATGAGATCCTTCTAGGGGAGGAGCCCTATGATCTCTGTTTCACAAGGCCTGTCTGGCAGACGATGATGGCCATGGATGACGCTGCTTCCGTTGACTGGGCCGGGTACGTTTTCAAAAATGTCTGGGAGGCTGTCAAGCTTCATCCGTTCGTGCCTCTGCAGAATGGGATGCAGCTCAGCTGGTTGATGGAGAAGTACTTTCCAGAGATCGCTGACGGTCCATCCAACCTTCAGGGTGCTGATTTCTATCCCTACAAGCCTGTGTCGCCTCTCTAGATGAACTTCGTGGTAGCTTTTGTATGTCCTTTTGTATGTTGGCCGAAGGTGACTTTATTTCTTTTGTAATGTGGACGAGTTCCTCTATTGACTTGAATGAATGAATATGTTCTTATGTTGATGTTTGTTTTCCTAGACAGAGTATAGATGTCATCTGCAATCTTCATAACGTGCTGAGCAGAATCAATTTGTCTCCTAAGCATATATATGAGCATATCCGTAGGAAGTAGCATAAGGATTCCCAAGAAATCCAGAAAGAATGAGAGTGAAATCTCATTCATCCACAGCAATATCTAATTCCATCATACCCAATTTGATGCATAATTCTTTGAATCTAACCTCTGAAAGGGGTTTTGTGAAGATATCTGCTATTTGATCCTCCGTACATATTCGTTGAATGTCAATATCCTTCTTTTCTTGATGATCACGAATAAAATGATGTCGGATGTCAATGTGTTTTGTCCTAGAATGATGTACTGGATTCTTTGTGATGCACATAGCACTATTGTTGTCACAATAGATTGGTACGCATTTAGGGGGTATGTCATAGTCTTGGAGTTGTTGACGAATCCACAGAATTTGTTAACAGCAACTAGCAGCTGCTACATACTCTGCTTCGGTGGTTGAGGTTGCTACCGAGTGTTGCTTTTTGATGAACCAGCTGATCAATTTGTGACCAAGGAATTGACACGTACCACTGGTGCTTTTCCTGTCGATTTTGCATCCTCCAAAGTCTGAATCATAATATCCACTAAGAGCTAGACTGTCGGCTTTTGGATACCAAATTCCTAACCCTTCAGTGCATTTTAAGTAGCGAATGATCCTTTTTGCTGTATCAAGATGTGTCTTGTTTGGTTGAGATTGATATCTAGCACGGAGTCCCACAGCATATGATATGTCGGGTCTGCTGGCAGTAAGATATAGCAGAGATCCGATGATTCCTCGATATAAGGTAGGATTGACTGCATCTCTTTCTTTTTCAAGATCTGCTAGACACGCATTGCTGATGGGAATCCTTAAGCTTTTGGATTTCTCTGGACAGTATTTAGCAATGAGATCTCGCGTATATTTCTTTTGATGAATGAATATCCCTTCACGTGATTGGTGAACTTGAAGTCCATGAAAATAGGACATTCTTCCCATCATGCTCATTTGAAAGTTGCTCATCATTAGCTTCGAGAATTTGTCACAGAGAGCTTGATTCTTTGAACCAAAGATAATGTCATCAACGTAGACCTGTACGAGTAGAATGCTTCCTTCGTCCTTAATTCGGAAGAGTGTTTGATCAATCCTCCCCTTTTTGAAGCCATTGTCGAGTAGAAACTTAGACAGAGTTCCATACCAAGCTCGAGGAGCTTGTTTTAGTCCGTACAAGGCTTTTCTTAGTTTGTAGACCTGATTACCATTTGTAAAGCCCGGAGGTTGCTCAACATAAAATTCTTCCTTGAGTTCTCCATTTAGGAATGCACTTTTGACATCCATTTGCATGACCGAGAATTCATGATGCGCTGCATAGGCAAGAAATAGTCTGATTGCTTCCAGTCTTGCTACTGGCGCAAATGTCTCATCGTAGTCGATACCTTCACATTGTTTGTATCCTTTGGCTACAAGACGTGCTTTATTTCTCACCACCAAGCCTGATTCATTCTTCTTGTTCTTGAATACCCATTTGGTGCCGATGACATTTTGATGTTTTGGTCTATCCACCAGATCCCATACGTGGTAGCGAGAAAATTCAGCAAGCTCCTCTTGCATAGCGTTTATCCAGTCTGGATCACGTAGTGCCTCCTCAACTTTAGTTGGTTCTTCACTTGATAGATAGCATGAAAACATTGCAGATCCTTGTCTGGTTAAGATTGGGTCATTGATATCTCCAAGAACATCTTCTAGTGGGTGTGCGCGCAGCCATGCTGGTCTGATTGGTTCTTCAGCAGTTCTTCTTCTTCTAGGATAATTCGTCTGTTCTGTATTGACCACTTCATGCTCAACATCTTGTGTGTTGGGATTTTGACCTTCAAGAAGAGGTGTTTCTTCAGCATCCCGTCCTTCGGCGGTAGGAATACCGTGATTCGGATCTCCTCTACCAGTGGAGTTTTCAGCATTAGATGGCTCAGCATCTAATATCTCAGCAGCTGGTAATTCAGCAACCGGTATCTCAGCATCTGGTATCTCAGCAACCGGTATGTCAGCATCTGGTATCTCAGCAACCGGTATGTCAGCATCTCCTCTGCCAAAATCTTTAGCAGCATTATCTTCCTCAGCGACACGGATAGGGTTAGAATTTTCCTCGTCTGAATCATCTAGCGAAATAAGGATATCCTTTTGAGGGTTGGCCTCAGCATGAACGTTAGCATCACTGGCCTCGTTTCCTGGCTTTGTCCGATCAGGATTACATTCATTCATAGACTTAGTCGAGTCAAATCGTAGGTGTTTATGACAATTCAAGATCGATTGACTACTAACATCATTAGTCTCATGATTGTTATCCTTTGTCTCATTCGCAGCTCTGCGCACTAAAGTAGATTCATCAAAAATAACATTGCATGTTATTTCCACAATCCCGGTAGTCTTATTTAACACTCTATATCCTTTGTGGGTGGGGTGACCATATCCGAGAAGTACGCCCTCATCCGACTTAGGTGAAAAAGTGTTAAGTTTTGACTTTCCGTTGTTATGGATATAACATGTTGCACCAAAAGCACGTAGATAATCTAAATTAGGCTTACGATCGTTATAAACTTCATAGGGAGTTTTGTTGAATCGACCGTTGATAGAGCTTCTGTTCTGCGTGTAGCATGCAGTCATCACTGCTTCGCCCCAATATCTAGCAGGTAAGTCAGCATCGGCTAGCATAGATCGCACTGCTTCCTTTAGCGTTCGATTCCTTCTTTCTGCTAGACCGTTCTACTGTGGGGTCCTAGCAATAGATCTTTCATGACTTATACCGGCCTCCGCACAAAAATCCATGAGGATGCCATTGCAGAATTCTGTTCCATTGTCAGATCGAATCCTCTTTATTGTAACTTCTTTGCTATTTTGCTCCTTGAGGATCAACTCGGGTAGAGAAATCTTTACTTCATCTTTGGTCTTCAGTAAGCGAACCCATGTATACCTGGAATAATCATCAACTATTACAAGGGTATATATTCTTTTACTTACCGAGGGTGGAGTGACAGGTCCGAATAGATCCATGTGTAAAAGTTCTAGGATTCGGCTTAACGTGGTCTTTTCTTGGTTTGAGTGAAATGATGCTTTAGTCTGCTTTCCTTGTTGGCATGCCTTGCAAACGCCTTCCTTTCAAAACGTGATGTTTTGAGGTAAACCTGTGACAAGATCATTTTTGGCAATATGGTTGATGGTTTTGAAATTTAAGTGATTTAACCTTTTATGCCATAACCAAGTGGTTTCCTCTTTATTTAGTGCCAAAAAGCACGAGTGTTGTTGACCACTTTTCCAATCAACCACATATAGTCCGCCTTTCCGAATTCCTCTAAGCTTTACCTCTCCTGTCACATTGTCAGCTATAGAACATCCTGTATGAATAAACGATACTGTGTACCCGTTTTCGCATAGCTGGCTGATGCTTAGCAGGTTGTGCTTGAGGTTGGATACGAGAGCAACATTTACTATTCTTAGTCCATTTCGCGCTATGCATCCTCTACCAAGTACTCTTCCTTTGTTGTTGTCACCAAATACTACAGATGGGCCATACGATTTTTGAATATCTGAGAATAACTCTTCATCTCCGGTCATGTGCGCAGAACAGCCACTGTCCAGGATCCACTCATTGGACATGCTTGATGCCTTAGTACTTGAATCATGTTCCTGCAAGAACAATTAGGTTAATTTAGGTCCCCGTTTTAAGTCGGGTCCTGGAGGATTAGCTTGAGTCATTGTCCCTTTTGGGACCCACATTTTGATAATCATCAAGGACTTTTCTTTGAAATCTACTTTGCTGATTTTTTCAACCTTATTATCTGTATATGTGTGTGGTTGTGCATTGTGCTCTTTCACCGTCATTGTCCTTTGATGATATATGCATCTGGACTCGGGTCTCACATAGGTGTTTCTCCCATGTGGTGTGTTGTGATAATATTGGGGTTTCATTGAGCAATTCTTAATGTCTCTTCGAGAAAGGATAGGATTTGGCTTCCTAGCATTTGATATAGAATGCTCAGCCTTCATCCTTGAGTTTGCTGAAAAGTTTTGCTTCTCAGACTTCAAATGTAAGTTTTGATGTTGTTCAGCATTTCTTATGAACCTCTGCTGAAATCTTACATTCTGCTAGACCTTTTGCTGAGGTCTAGCATAATGCTTGACACTCTGCTTGGGTTCAGCAGTCTGTTTGATATTCTGCTGAGCGATCATACTAGCATTTGAGGATTCAGCAACTAATTTATCCTTTTCTTTAATATTATCAAACATTTTTCCGCCAGAGACAAAAATGATATTTTCCTTTTTCCTCGAAGTATTATTTTTGTAATTGCAACTATGCCCAATTCCAGATCGGTCACCGTTACGTTTCTGTCGACTTATCAGGTTATCCAAAATATCCTGAGTTGTCATGTATGCGCAGACACACTTCTCATTGGTTTTGGTTTTTAACAAAGTATTTTCTCTTTCAAGAATCTTAACGTTTTCAAGAAGTTCAGAAGATTCAGTTCTAAGTTTTGATAGTTCTTCACTATCAGACCTTAGTCTTTAGACTTCATTGGTCAGACTTAGAATTTTTTGTTTGAGTGAGGAGTTATCTTTCACAATAGCATCTTTCAAGGTGTATACCTTAGAAAGTTCTAATGAGAGTTTAGTAAGATAATCTTCCTCAGAGTCTAGAAAGCAATCCTCTGTTTGAGGTATATCTGCTGAACATAAAGTATTTGTTATAAGTGTTACCTCCTGATTGTCGACTGCTAAGGCCGATTCGAAAGGTTGCTCAGCATCTGCGAGTGGTTCTCCATCTTCAATGATTTTTTCCATAAAGACCATTAGGGCTTCTTCTTCCTCATCGGTGGGATAATATTCCTCATCGTTGTCAGGAATATCTGGAACTTCAGTCCTTGTTAGTAACGCCTTCGTTACAGCTCGTACTGCTCGCCTTTCAAATCTCTGACGCAGACGTTCTATTTCCTCAGGACTTACTTTTGTACAATCATGTTTCAAGTGATCAGGAGATTTGCATTCAAAGCATGTTCTTATTCTTTTTTCAGTAGGGTGCTGCATCATGCTTGCTTTTGCTTCTTTTTCGACTTTAGCTTCCAGAATCATCTTCTGTATCTTCTTCATTTGTTCCTCCAGCTCTCCTATTTTCTTATCTTCATCGTTGACTGTAGAAGTTGATGAAGTCTCCTTGGATGGTGTAGCAGAAGTAGGTGTGGACTTTTCTTGATTGTAGAAGGGTTTCCTCGGAGATTTCCATTTATTTCCATCTTTCTTGACAAAGTACGCTACGTCTTCTTGAGTTCCACCGTTTGTGGGACTCGGATGTATAACAGCAGCTTCGTTTTTCTTTGATTGCTGAATGATGAATTCATGTGACTTCAGTTGAGAGAAGACTTCAGCGGTTGTCATATTGTTGAGATCTTTTTCACTCATGCTTGTCATCTTGACAAACCAATCACTCATGGGATAAAGTTTGGATATAATTTTGTTATTCATTTCTCCTTTGTCATATGTCTTGCCGACATTTTTGAGTTCTGCGATGATAGTGTTGAATCTTTCTTCCATTTCCTGAATGGTTTCTCCTGGAATCATGGCGAAAGATTCATACTTGTCCACAGCAACTTGCAGCTTGTTCCGTTTCATCTGTTCTGTTTCCTGAGAGACTTCACATACATAATCCCACATCTCCTTTGCGGAGTCATAGTCTAGAGCTTTGTTGGACATTAAGGGAGGTAGACATTCCAGAATTAGCTTCATGGCGATAAACTCCAGCTGGCCTCTCTTTTTGTCTTCAAGAGTCCATTCCTCATAGGGTTTACTCACCATTTCAGGTCTGGGTTGACCACCAGCGGGTCCGGGTGGTGCGGTGTTGACCTTCATGATTTCAATGGGTCCAACCGTTAGGATGTCCCTCATTTCTGGATGTATGCTCTGTAGCTGGATCATGGCCTTCTTTTTCCATGTTTCGAATCCATCCTTGTTGTACTTTGGAAGAGGGTAATTAGACATCGTTGTTACCTGAGCTATACCAATACAAAAGACGCAAGGAAAGACTAGGATCTAGGTCCTAAGCATCTCAGAAGCAGTCGGTTTTTCAACCTCCTGCTCTGATACCACTTGTTGGTCCCTTATGATCAGAGTCGTCGTGGTTATTAACAAAATACACACACGAAGTGCAGCGGAATAGATTGCGTTTTCTTGTATTTAGATTATTCTCAAATTTATCTTCGTTAGGGTTTTCTTAGGTTGCCTTTTCAATTATACGCTAGTAACGTGGTTACTAGGTTTTAAAGCACAATGGTTTGAGAAACGGTAACAACAAGACAACACACAATTTATAATGGTTCGATCAAGTGATCTACGTCCACTCCTTAGCTGAATCGCGAAGAATTTCACTAGAAAGTATACGGTGTACAAAGAATTGCCTTCCCTGTTCAGCAGCCAGCCTTCTGAGAATCTGTCTGCTTCACGGCTATCTACTGATACTCCGAACTTTCTTAGTGTAGCTCCAGCTGAGACAAGGGCGCACCTTCGTAAAACTCGCTTTCACCTCTTACTTTGGAGTAGTTTAGAGTTCTCTCCGAACTATCAAGTGTGCTTGGCTTCAATGCCCGCCTTAATCAATTTCTTCACACGAAATTGACTGCTGGATGCTTTCCTTAATTGGAAAGTGATCCCAATGATTGAGGATTCTTGAACCAGTTCAAGAATCACCCAGACGAATGTCAGACGCGGTGAGACACTCGGAATGTTGAAGGCCTTTTTGTATCTCTTGAATTCACCTTTCAACTGGACTGCTCTCTTGCCTTTTTGCATTTTTGATTCTTTTGTATATTGTGTTTCAGATTAGAGAGTGAGCAGCTCCTTGATAAGTTAGGATTTTCACCAACTTATCTTATGGTTCTTTGACTGTTTGTGTAGTGTTTAGATCGTTTTTTGTATCATTTTCGTGCATGAATTGGATTTTGTACTTGGAATGTCGTGTTTGATAAATCATGCAGGTTTTTAGCCGAAAAACAGAGAAGGATTAGAATTCCAGTTTCAGCACCCCGTCGATCGACGAAGAGGCTCATCGATCGACGAGGCAAAGAAAAACCAAGCGCTCGACGAAGAGAAAAGGGAGATCGACGGAAGCAAGGGCCTCGTCGATCGCTGCCAATCCTCGTCGATCGACGAGGATGTTCAAGGTCCAACGATCGACGCCAGGTTGCCACGGTCGACGCGCATGCGGGAATCCTAGTCTGGATCTGATTTGGAGATTAACGCATATCTAACCCTAGATACTGCTAGATACATCATTCACCTCTATAAATATTCATGTAAATTCGTTTTTTGAAAAAGAGGAGAGACCAGAGTTAGAGAGAGAAAAGAGTTAGAGCAATTACAAGAATTTATTATTGAAGAGTTTCTAGAGTTTTATGTTTGAAGACAAGTTTTTACGGGAAGATTTCCGGATTCCAGTTTTTATGCAATTCAGATTGTATTTTTCTATGATGAATATTACCGTGAATATGTGTAACTAAATCCTTTCTCAGATTCTAGGGTTTCGAACTATCAATGTATGCTTGTTATGATTAATTGAATTATTTTCCCCTTCCCTTCGTAGTTTGTGAAATCTGTGCTTATTCATAATTCTGATTTGCTGATCACATCTTAGGATTATTTAGTTGATTACTTGAGACGTAACTGTGATAGTTTTCAATCGAAAGAGATTTTCACAATATAATCTGATTTCTTGTCGTAATTGAAGGATATTAATTATAGGAATAAATCTGTAGAACTTTGGAGTTAGTTAATTTATCTTGAGACCGAGCGGAGATAGGTAATTAATTAATCTACTTTACGAATTGTCCAACAAAGAAGTTCGTAATACTTTTCTGATGTTTCACTACGAAGAGGAATTAAAATTGGGAATTAATCAATTCATTCATACATGTCATACTTGATAGGCAGATATCCCTGGAATCTGTGCTTCTCATATTTGACTTCAAAAGCTTTTCAATTTCCTGTTTAATTTCCATTAGCAAATACTGCAATTTTCAAAACAACAAAACTTTTTATATGATTTTCCTAATCAGTATTTTCAAGAACGTTTGACTTAGTACTTAAGGTTTTTTCGTTATTTCTTTCCCTGAGGGATCGATAATTTCATTTGCCGCTATATTATTAGCTTTGCTAAGTCGCGGGTTAAAAATATACGCGATCAAATTTTGGCGCCGTTGCCGGGGAAAGAATAGAATTAATCTTACTATTAAGTCTGTGATTGAAATATTGCTTTAGGCTGTAATTTTCGTACTTTCTGAATTTTTCTCGTATTTTTCGTATTTCCCGTCGATCGACGCTAGTTCGCGTCGATCGACGATGTTATTTTCTTTCTGTCGATCGACTCTTCTTCTCGTCGATCGACGCCTTTGTCGTTTCAGAGGCTCAGTTTTCTTAATTCAGTTTGTTTCGTTTATTTTCTGTTTTACCTCACTACCTCCTTTGCTGTATAGGTAGTGCATGAGTACA